>PYAF01005133.1:279606-310399 GCA_007407185.1 Glycine tomentella | reverse complement strand
CTAAGCCTTTATGAATTCTGTCAGATTAAGCATTTAGAGAATATATCATATGGGTTCCTGTTATGATTGTTCAGAGAATAAGTCTTTCCTAAATTAGTTAATCCCTAATCCCTTAGTGAATTAACCCTTTAACCTGAATCGAAAACCTAATTCCTTAGTGAAATCTATCAGTTTAAGCACTCAAAAGATCGTATTATAATTTCTGCACTCATGCATCCCTATTCCTAGGTGATGAACAAGTGTTATTCTTAACAGGTCAGAAATTCCCAACGTTCCCATTGCGAATCCTAACCCTAAGTACTTAATTGAAGTGATCAATTTCAAATAAGAATATGGATGAAGAAAAGATAAGAACAAAACAATCAAAACATATATTTATTTCAATACCAGTCAATTACAGAGGAGTTCTCATCAGTTCATGGCCTTCCTATAATAAAGAGTTTAGCCTGCCATAGGCCTCAAGAACACCAAAGCTGCTGAATAATTCATAATTCTAATGCAGTTCTTGCCTTGATTCTTGCTTCCTAGGGTTTTGGATTGTAAGAATATGAAGATAGATGCTAATGGCTGCCCCCCTTTGACTCAGTTTTGAGGCTTTATATTTATAAAATCATTTAATTACAGTAACAAAGCCTAATCTTTTCCAGAAATTCGAAATAGATAATTTAAAACAGGAAACAGGATCTTCATGGCGCGATCCGTGCGGCTTCCCGCGCTGATAGCGCGGACTGTTCGAAGATGTGGCGCTGATAGCGTGACATTCCACGCTACTCGCGTGGACTATTTGAATCTTCAGGCTTGGTGTAGGTTTTCTCGTGCTAATAGCGCGGATTAGGCGCGACCCGCGCGGATTGGACGAATCAATTGGCCTGACTTGATTTCCTGACGCTGATGGCGTGGGTATTCGCGCTAACCGCGTGGCACTTCATAATTTGATTTCTTCTTTCTTTGCTCTTGAGCTCCTCTTTTTGGCCTGCAAATGCTTAAATGGTATTGAGTAAGCTTAAAACAAATAAAATACTAAACTTTACTAATTCTATTCTATTTTCCTACATATTTAACTAAATTCTAACTTAAAACTATACTAAAAACAAGATGTGTTTGCAACATATCAGTTATCAATTAAACCCAATTATTTGCCTAAGACCAAAACTGATTTTAAGTGAGAAAATGAGAATCCACGAGAATTCAAATAAGATAAGAAGAATAGAAAAATACCAAACTAAAACTACTCAATCATGAACCTTTGAAGGCGGAGGTCTACCAAGACTCGTGTTTATGGACCTTTGCGGTCTACCAAGGCTTGGGTTTATGAACCTTTGAAGGCGAAGGTCTACCAAGACTCGGGTTTATGAACCTTTTTGGTCTACCAAGGCTTGAGTTTATGAACCTTTGAAGATTACGAGTGATGCGTCATTCCTGGATTTTGGCGAGGTTCACCAAGGGTGAACCTTGGGTTTTGCAAACCTTTTAGAGAAGCAAGACTCACTAAGGATGGACCTTGGGTTTGACGAGCCTTGGACTAGGGAACTGCTCATCCTGGGTTTTTGTTGTGTTCCTACAAGGTTGACACAAGTAGATAAATATAAAAAGGAAGATACGCTTTATTCAATATAGCATTTGAGTACATATGCCTTTATATTCTTCAAATGTGCCTCGTTAAAACCTCTTAAGCAAAAACCTTGATTTTTTCTTAGGACAAAAGACTCGAGTAGGAAAAAGAGTATGTCATCTGGTCTTCAATAGGTTAACTGAAGTAGAACTTCAGATCGATAGCATTCAATGTTCTTGGAATTGCTTTATCATCTAGTTCTTGTAGTCTGTAGGATCCATTGTTCAAGTTTGTGATGATCCTGAATGGGCCTTCCCAATTGGGTCCAAGCTTTCCCGCGCAGGTTTTTTTTCTGGCTTCACCCCAGACTTGCCACACAAGGTTACCCAATTGGAAGGTTCGAGGTTAAGCCTTAGTGTTGTATCTTCTGGATACTCAAAGCTTGGTGGCCTATTCTTTAATTATGGCCATGTCTTGGACTTCATCCTTTGTTTCTAGCTCGGCTCTCATGTTTTCTTCATTATGTTGTTCTTGGAACAACAACCTCCTTATCAATGGTTCGTCGACTTCAAGGGGGATCATGGCATCTGTACCATAGGTGAATCGGAAAGGAGTCTCATTAGTAGTTATATAAGGTGAACAATGATAAGTCCAGAGTATACAGGTGAGCTTCTCCTTCCAAAGACCTTTAGACTTGTCGAGTCTAGTGCACAGGGCCCGGAGTCTATTGGTTGCCTCCACCTGACCATTGGTCTGAGGGTGTTCGACAGAAGTGACGAGGTGTTTGGCACCTAGTCTTGTGAGGAAATCTTCGTAGGTTTGAGCTTTGAAATGCGTGCCATTGTCGATGACAATGGAGTGGGGGAAATAGTACTTGTATACAAGATGTTTCCAGGTGAAACTTTCTACCTCACTGGCGGATATTTCTCGTAATGGTTTTGCTTCTATCCACTTGGTAAAGTAATCAATGGCAACCAATAGGAATTTGACTGCTCTGGGGGCTTTTGGTAGAGGCCCTAGTATCTCCATTCGCCACATGGTGAAAGGCCAAGGGGAGGTCAAGTTGTGGAGATTGTGAGGGGGAGTCCGTGGGACGTCCATGAATTCCTGACATCACCTGCACCTCCTAGTGAAATCAAGGGCGTCAGCCCTAAGTGTCGGTCAATAGTATCACGCTCATGCTATCTTGGTGGCAAGGGAGCGCCCTCCTGTATGGAGACCATAGATCCCTTTGTGGTGTTCTCTCAAGATATAGTCTGCTTGCTGGCTGTCCAAGCATTTGAGTAAAGGTACTATCAACCCTCTTTTAAACAATTCGCCATCAAGGATGACGTAGTAGTTGGCCTTCGTTTTTAGGCATCGGACTTCACTCTTATATGACGGTAGTGTCCCTTGTATTAGAAATTTTTTTATAAGGGTTCATCCAGTTTGATTCCTCCTCATTGCTTGCCATGACCTCTTGGGTGTCTATGGTGGGAGCTTAGAGTGTCTCCTGGATGATAGTCTTGAGATTCCATGTCTTCTTAGTGCTAGTCAACTTGGAGAGCAGGTCTGCTCTAGTGTTACTTTCCTTGGTATGTGATACATCTCGAAACACTCAGCTTGATTATATTACATGGAATGTAGCCAATTTCATCATGTAAATGTATAATTGTCCAAAAAAATTATCCATTTTATAAATCGATATGGAATTTGAACTTTTGTTTTGTCTTAATTTAATATTTAAATTATTGTTTTGACAAATTCTTCTGTTAACTCTTAATCATTCATTTTTTAAATCATAATCAAAGATTACTATAGATATCAAAAGAGTAATTAATCTTTTTATAAAATAAAAATGGATGACTTTCGTTTTCTACATTCTGAAATGAGAAAAATAAAATAGTCGAACAAATGGTACACATGAAGGACAGTTTGAAAGAGAATGATTATGAAAACTTTAAAAAAATCATTTCATGATGTTGGACAATCATGTTATTCATTAAGATGAAAATTTTCTACTATTTTTTGCTATCCAGTGTTAAAAAACCAATAAGTACAATTTTTTTATATTGAAAATTACAGTGTCTTGTAAAATCACTTTTTTGTCTCCGTAAATCAGACCATAAGCCAATTGAGATAAATTTGACTTCTTGAATTCGAACTTCTACAATTTACTTCACCTCTTTCGCATTTTTCTATCTCCTCTCCCTCTTGTTGTAAAGCTTATCAATAGTTTTCCTTTGAAATATTCTCTCGAATCTGATTTTTACTTTCTGTTCTTGCTAGTCAAAATGCTAAGATGATTGGTATCCATCTCTTTTTCTGTTTCTATTCTTCGTCATGTTTTAGGACCACTATAGTTTTTATTCACAAAAATGGTCGATGCCCAAGAGTAAAAAATTGTAATCATTTCCAAGGAAAGATTTTAAAAAAATGTAATGACTTGTGCATCAACTTTGTTGATGGTTGAATCAATGTTACATATTCAATTCCTACATCAACGTTCCTGTGGATGACAACATCTCTCCTAGGAAAGTTATTTCTTGCACGAAAGATAGATGCCTGATATAATGGCAACGCTGGCCATGACAACACTAATAGATGTACAATTCTTGTTGCAAAGACATTGAAATTGAGCTTGAGGGCTTGTTCCTAGGTGATATTTCCAAGTCCTTCAAGGATGATGTTTGCCCCGCTTCCTTTTATGTTTGATGCACCATCCACGTAAAGGTTCCACCAGTTGGGGGTGGTTTGGTCATTGCTAGTGAATTTAGCAAGGAAGTCGGCCATGAACTATATTTTCATGGGACCACGAGGTTCATAGTTATGACAGTTCTACAGACCATGCCACCATCCTCCCAGCTAGTTCAGGCTTTCGCAACACCTATTTGATGAGGTATTTCATTTTGACTACCACCTGATGACTTTGAAAGTACGATCGGAGGCATCTGGCTGAGGTGACAAGTGTCAATGCTATCTTTTCTATCATCTGATAGTTCTTCTCAACGTCGTAGAGGATGCGGTTGCTGAAATAAAAGGGAAGTTAGTGTTTCCCTTCCTCTTGAACGAAGGCTGAGATTACATCTTCTTCATCTACAGAGACATAAAGGAGCAGTGGCACTCCTTGAAAATAATAGGAATACCTACAATAACCAAGAGGGGGTGAATTGGTTTAAACTTGGTCTTTTAAAATTATTTATAAAATCAGAATCAAAGGATCTTAATCACTTTTAAACTGAGAACGCTTTTAATCAATCAAATTACTCAGCACAAGAAATCTATAGCTCAAAACAGAACTTGTTGAGTAATGATAATAACATCAAGAACAAATGAACAAGATTACTTGAAGAGATTGAGATAAAGAAAATCAACACAAGCAATTTATACTAGTTCACTTCTCAAAAGAAGCTACATCCAGTTTCTTCTAATCAAACTAGATTAGAGTTTCACTATTATAAAATTCAGTTCTTACAAGCTTTACAAAAATCTCTCTTTATCAACCCTAGATAAAGAATAGAAATCTAAAACCCTATTAGACTCTTAATGATCAAGAACAAGAGAACACTACTCTGTTCTTCCCTAAAGAACACTATTCTAGAACAAGCTTCAAAGAACCCTTTACAATAGCATCAAATAACAGAAATTACAAAAATAAAATTACACTCAAAGATTATGGAGAGAAACAACCTCATGATCTAATGAATATGAATGCATATAAGTTACCAATCAAGGTTGAATTGCAGAAACAGAATTTCAGAACATGCTCTCCATTACTCTTTTGAAATCTCTTGCCCAAGAAATCATTCAATACCCTTAAAGATTAAAGAGTGGGACAAGAAGTAAGTAAACTCAGAAAATCACTTTCTAACTCTTAGAAGGCTTGTGCATATTCAGAAAATTCTAAGTGTTCAAGTTAAGTTTCAAGCCAAGCCTTCCTTCTATTTATAACAGATTTTTATAACAACCTGTAATCGATTACACGAGCCCAATAATCGATTAAAACGCATTAAGTAATCGTTTAAAGTGTCACTTGATCGATTAAAGTGTTCAAGGCTCCATTCTGGGTTTCACAACGAACAAGATAATCGATTAACCCGAGCTGTAATCGATTAAAGCATAAAAGTTTTGTTTCAGAGACAGCATGTGTAATCGATTACGAATATCAGTAATCGATTAAGGCAGTGAAGCAAGCTTTTTCAAATAGCCTATGTAATTGATTACGAATAATGGTAATCGATTAAATTAGTGAAAACATGATTTTCAAGATAGCTTGTGTAATCGATTACTGTAAATGATAATCGATTAAAGCAGCAATGTATTACTTTTGATTTACACTATGTAATCAATTACAAATGTTTGGTAATCGATTAATATATTCATTAAAGTTTTTCCAGTTTTAAACACAAACCAAATAATCGATTAATCCGTGGTGTAATCGATTAAAATGTTCATCAAAGCTTTTCCAGTTTTAAACATGAACTAAATAATCGATTAATCTGCTATGTAATCGATTAAAACAGTGAAATTACATTTTTCCAAAAACATTACCCATTTAGTTCTTTTTCGAAATAGCTTTGATTCTTTGATGAAAACACTTAAGCATGTAAATGATTATATGCATGCAAATGCAAGGATCAACAAATTGACTTCTCATACACTTCATTTTGGATTTCAATCTTCAAGGCATGTGAAAAGCTCAAAACATTCTTCTAAGTCAAAAGCTTCATTCTTCTTGTTGCTCCCCTATATCCAACAATATCCCCCTTTTTGGCATTAAACATGCCAAATATTGATTGACCATGTGTTAGAGATTTGAAGTGCTTTGAAGGATGAATAAGATAGAATTCTTGAACATTGTTTGAACTTTGTTAACCTGAAAACAAATCATCCTCTTTGCCAAGAACAAGTGTTAAGATATCTATTAGTATAAACATTGATCATATACTTCTATTAGTTATCTTCTGTGACTAAGTTTGCTCCCCCTTACTTAGTTAATTTTGTCATTCATCAATTTGTAAAAAATGCAACAAAAAATAGAGCATAACAGAGAGTAAAACAGAGTTGGTTTTCAATCAAGTTATCAATCAATTTTCTCCCCCTATTTGGCTTATCAAAGACAAAAATAGCACAACAACAATGAGAAGGAGAAATACAAATTCATTAATCAAGGAAGGGCAAGAAGAGGAAATACAAGAAACCTAAAGCAAATGGAAAGAAAACATAGCAATCCTAAAAGGATTCAGAACCATCAAGGAAAAGCCTAGACTCTATGTTTTCTAGCCTAGATTTTATCTCCTCCAAAGCTGAATTAGTCTTAGCCCTGTGCTCATGATGTAGGGACAATAAGCCATCCATCTTTTGAATCATAAGTGATTCAAATTGACTGTAAGATGGTTGAGCAGGGTCATCACCTTCAGCCTCTTCACCAGCTTCTTCTTCATTTCCAGTAGCAGGGACTTGTTGGCCAGCCATTTGCCATCCATGAGAGGTTTTGACCATCCCAAGCTTGGTGAGATGTTTCTCTTTGATGAGGCTATTGCTTGAGTTTATGTTGTCAACAACCTCATTAGAGACATCTATATTAAAGTATTCAATAAACCTGGAAACAAGAACAGGATATGAAAAAGGGTAATTCATTAACCTCTTGGATTTAAGCATAATTTCCTCAAGAATGAGAATCCAATTCATCTGAACGGAATTCTTGAGGCCATACACAAGTTGTAGGTCATAATTAGTGGCTTGGGCATGATTGGTGGCTCTAGGGGTTAGGATGTAGGTGATTATGTAATGAATAAGTCTGTCTTCATGGGGTCATTGGGTCAGTGCTTAGCCTAAGCTTCAGCCTCATTTGAGGATCAAGAAGCATCCCCCTATAGGTTTCCACCCTATTATAACCCCCAACCTCTTCTTCAAATTTCCTTTCACCTTCAAAGGAAATACCAGCAACAGCTTGCCAGACCTCAGGAGTAATTTCCATGGCTACTCCATTAACTTGGGACCTAGGGGTCCCATCCATAGAGCCCTTAGCACAGGTGTAGAACACCTTCACTAATTCAGGGTAATAGGTATCCTTCATCTCAACAAACTTTCTCTATCTCTGGGTTTCAATAAAAGCAAGGAATTGAAAACCTTCTCTAATGAACCAATCAAGTTCAAGGTATTTGGGAGAACAGACTAATTTGGTGGCATTGAACTGAAGATAGGTCATTTTGTAGAATATAGGAACACTTCACACTTAACCAAGAGGGGGCTGAATTGGTTAGGCTTGGTAAATTAAGATTTTCTTAATCAAAATTAGAGTTTCCCTTAGGATCTTTATCACTTTTGAAACCAAGAAACCTTATTCAATCAAATGCTCAGCTCAAGGTGTCCAATAGCTCAAGATAAACAAAACCAAACAAAGAAGATTGACAGAATATGATCAAGATAGAAATAAGAATTAAAACACAAAGGATTTATACTGGTTCACTTCAAACACTATGAAGCTACATCCAGTTGTCTTTCACTCAACACTAGAATGGAGTTCCATTATTGCAATTTTCTGTTCTTACAAGTAATTACAAAGTCTCCCTTTATCAACTCTAGATAAAGTACAGAAATCTAAAACACTGTTAGATTCTTATAGACAAACCCACTGAGAACACTACTCAGTACAACCCCTAGAGAAACCCTATCTCTTGTTTACAAGCAAGACTCCCAATTACAATAGATTGAAAATTACATCCAAAATCAAAACAAAAATTACAAGAAGATTGAGGAGAGAAACAACCTGATGATCCAATGAATAACAATGCAAATGATGGATTAACACAGGTTGAATTAACAAATTGACTCAGCTTCCCTTAACCTTGAATGAAATCTTGCTCAAGATTGACTCACAATCTCATGATCAATGTAGAACCAGAGCAAGCATGTAAAAATCCTTTGAAAACACTTAGAAAGGCTTTTAGAACTGTTTTGGCTCAATGGGTATTAGTATACAACATTACAAAATCAACCAAAGTGATTCCCTATTTATAACAGAAAAACGTAACAGCTTTAATTGATTAATACGTGCCAAATAATCGATTATTTTGCTTATGTAATCGATTAATCCAAGAATGTAATCGATTACAATGTTCATAAGCTTTTCTGGAATTTTTACAACGGACCAAATAATCGATTATTCAAGCATGTAATCGATTAAGACAGAACATCCATTATTTTCAAAATACACTATGTAATCGATTACTAACCTTGGTAATCGATTAAACCAGGAAAGCATATTAGTCATAGAAAAAGAGTAATCAATTACTAGAATTGGTAATTGATTAAAGCAGGAGCCATAGCCTTTCTATTTTACACTGTGTAATCGATTACTAATCGAGGTAATCGATTATCTAGTACAAAACTTACAGTTTTAAACACATCATGTAATCAGTTACCATCTGTGGTAATCAATTAAAGCAGGGAGAGGCTATTTTCAGATAAGCCTATGTAATCGATTACAGTATATTGGTAATCGATTATCCCAGCAACTCTTTAAAATCACATACAATCATGTAATCGATTACTACCCATTAGGTAATCGATTAAAATGTTCAACAAGGCAGTTTTCTAGAAACCAAAGGTATAATAATCGATTAAACCGATATGTAATCGATTACAATGTTCATGAAAGCTTTTCCAAGGTAAGTGAAGAACAAAGTAATCGATTATTACGATGTTGTAATCGATTAAAACAGCAAGAAAACCATTTTTCCAAAAACCTTAGAAATAAGTTTGAAAATTAACCATTTTATGAAAGCCTTGTGATTTTTATTAAACCATTTTAAGTTATATATGAGTTAGAATGAATGCAATGCTTTAGGATCATCAGAATTGCTTTTCTCTTACATTTTATCCTAATCAATCTCCAAGTTGTCCTTTCCATGTTTGAAAACTCAAAACTTTAGACTTGAATCAATCTTGCTTATGCTTCAAGCAGCTCCCCTGAATTCAAAACATTTTGTCTCTCTCAGCAAAAAACCAATGATCTAACCTATTGACAGCAGGGTTAGAGGTTTCACCAGTTTTTCTCTTAGAGGTTTTGGTTCTCTTGGGTGCAGACATATTGAACTAGGGAGGAAAGACTACATAACAAGGTTTCTGAACTTAGAGGAAGAAAGAAAAACACAGTAAAGTGTGATTTTTCTCTTGAACATAGGCTGTATTTATAGAAGAATTTGGGCTCTAAAGTTCAAATTTGAAATGAGTAACAGTTATTTTCGAATTAACCCACCAATATTAAAGCACAGAAGTTTGAAATTTTGAATTAGTTGGCAGTTGGGCAGTTACAATTTCCATGAAAATTTGGCAGATTCTGCAGTAACTCCATGAATAATCTATTATATGCTTATGTAATCGATTAATTCGTAAGCAAAATTAGTTTCTGCAGCAACTGTAATCGATTATTTCGACAAGTAATCGATTATTTCAGTGAGATTCAGTTAAAGAAGATGAAGTGTAATCGATTATTTAGTCTAAGTAATCGATTATTACAGACAGAATTCGAGTTTCAAACAATTTTTTAGTCAATTTAATCGATTACCATTCACCGTAATCGATTTATTCTAGTGAGATTTTATTTCTGAAAAGATTTTTGACCATGTGTAATCGATTATTCCAGTGAACTTTGACTTTTGAAATATTTTCGAAAGCAGAATAATCGATTATCTCTAGGCTGTAATCGATTACATGAGTGCAAAATTCATTTTGAAAAGCTTTATAAGTGAATTTAATCGATTATTCCGATGAGTAATCGATTATTACAGAGAATTTATTAGAATGAACAGTATATATGCAGCATTTTCGAACTTTGTAAGCACAAGTGATGATTGATCAAATAAAAAGCTATTTCACATAGATAGGCACATAACAATCATGCTAGTAAAGATTAGATTCATCAAGAATACCTAGCATGTTTCTAAGAGTATAGAATCTATCTCTAGCCAAAGGTTTAGTGAATATATCAGCCAATTGATTGTGAGTATCAATGAAGTCAATTTTGATATTGCCCTTTTGGATGTGATCTCTTAGGAAATGATGTCTTATCTCAATGTGTTTGGTCCTTGAGTGCATCATTGGATTCTTGGAAATGTTGATAGCACTTGTGTTGTCACATAACAGAGGTACTTCTTTTAATTCTACACCAATCTTGCAATTGTTGTTTTAGCCATAGGCTTTGAGCACAACAACTTCCAACAGAGATGTACTCAGCTTCAGCTGCTGATAAAGCAACACAAGATTGTTTCTTGCAATGCCATGAGATCAGTGAACTTCCTAAATGATGACAAGTTCCACTAGTGCTTTTTCTATCCAACTTGCATCCTGCAAAGTTAGAATCAAAATAACCAACTATATTAAGTGATGCACCTTTAGGATACCAAAGACCAACTTTTGGAGTTGATTTGAGATATTTGAGGATTCTTTTGATTGCAGTGAGGTGTGATTCTTTGGGGTTTGCATGATATCTTTCACACAAACACACACTCAACATAATATCTGGTCTACTAGTTGTCAAATACAGCAAAGATCCAATCATTCCTCTAAATTTTGACTCATCAACCTTCTTTCCTTTTTCATCTGAATCTAGATAGGTTGATGTTGCCATTGGAGTTGCAGCATCTTTGCTTTTCTCTAATTCAAACTTTTTGATCACTTCAAGGCAATACTTGGTTTGATTTAGAAATGTTCCATCCTTAATTTGCTTCACTTGAAGGCTAAGAAAGAATGTTAATTCTCCCATCATTGACATTTCAAACTCATTCTGCATAGAGATAGAAAATTCTTTGCACAACAACTGATTAGTTGAACCAAAAATTTTATCATCAACATATATTTGAACCAATAAAATATCATTACTTTGCCTTTTGATGAACAAGGTTTTATCAACATGTCCTCTTATGAAAGATTGTTCAAGCAGAAATTTGCTTAATCTTTCATACCAAGATCTTGGAGCTTGTTTTAAACCATAGAGCGCTTTCTTAAGTTTAAAAACATGATTTGGATGTTTGAAATCAGCAAAACCAGGATGTTGCTCCACATATATTTCATCCTTAATATATCCATTTAAGAAAGCACTTTTAACATCCATTTGAAAATGTTTAAAACCCATTAAACATGCATATGCAAGTAATAACCTAATGGCTTACAACCTTGCAACTGGTGCAAAGGTTTCCTCATAGTCAATGTCTTCCTCTTGGTTATAACCTTTTGCAACCAATCTAGCTTTGTTTCTGACTATGATTCCACTCTCATCAAGTTTGTTTCTAAAAACCCATTTAATGCCAATAAGTTTGAGAGAAGAAGGCCTAGGAACAAGTTCTCAAACTTCATTTCTCTTAAATTGATTCAATTCATCATGCATGGCATGCATCCAATGTTTATCAATTAAGGCTTGATCAATATTCTTAGGTTCTATTTGTGAAACAAAAGCCATATTATAGCAGAGATTCTTAATGAAGATCTAGTAGATACTCCCTTTGAAACTTCACCAATGATATTGTTAAGGGAGAGATCTCTTGTAGTTCTCCAATCTTTTGGCTCTTGGAATGGTGTTGATTGTTTCGCTTCAACAATTGGTTCTTCTTTTTCTTTATCCAATGAATCATTAAACTGAATGAACTCCTCCAAAGGACCTGCATCTATATCACACTTCTTTTCTTCCTTGGAGGGATTAGATTCATCACAAATAACATGTACAGATTCTTCCATGCACAAGGTTCTTTTATTGAAAACTCTATATGCTTTACTATGTAATGAATATCCAAGGAAAATGGCTTTATCAGCTTTAGCATCAAATTTTCCAAGTGATTCTTTGCCATTATTTAACACAAAACACTTACAGCCAAATGTTATCGAATGAGAAATGTTTGGTTTTCTACCTTTGTATAGTTCATAAGGGGTTTTCTTCAAAATAGACCTTATTAGTAATCTATTCAAAGTGTAGCAAACTGTACTTACAGCATCAGCCTAAAAATATTTAGGCAAATTTGTCTCATTAAGAAGAGTTCTTGCACCTTCTTCAAGGGATCTATTTTTCCTCTCCACAACACCATTTTGTTGAGGTGTTCTTGGAGCTGAAAAATTGTGGTTGATTCCATTTTCTTCACAGAATTTTTTAAAATGTTCATTTTGGAATTCTCCACCATGATCACTTCTTATTGAGATAATTTTACTTCCCTTTTCATTTTGAGCAAGTTTGACCAATTTTCTAAAAGCATTGAAAGCATCACTCTTGGATTTCAAAAACAAAGTCCATGTGAATTTAGAGTAATCATCTACAATGACAAGCCCATAGTAATTACCTCCTAAACTCATAGTTCTAGAAGGACCAAACAAATCTATGTGAAGTAATTCAAGGGGTCTTGAAGTAGAAATGTTGTTTTTACTTTGAAAATAATTTTTTGTTTGTTTCCCCTTTTGACAAGAATCACATAATTTATCCTTTTCAAACTTGAGTTTGGGTAAGACAATAACTAAATCTTTTTAATTAGCTTGTTCATATGATGCATGTTAATGTGACTTGCCCTTCTATGTCATAGCCAAGATTCATCAATTTTACTTATTAAGCAAGAAGTGTTATGAAAGAATGCATGATCTATGGAGAATATTACCTTTTCTTTTACCTTTATGAATCACCTCACCATTTTGTCCATCACATATCATGCAACAATTGTCATTAAATGACACTTTGAACCCTTTATCACAAAGTTGGCTTATACTTAGGAGATTATGCTTTAATCCTTCCACATAAAGAACATTTCTTATTTTGGTTTTAAAGTTGTCTCCTATATTTCCTTCACCTATTATCTTCCCTTTGTTGTTATCTCCATAGGTGACAAATCCACCATCTTTAAGAGTCAGATTTGTGAGCATTAATATGTCATCAGTCATATGTCTAGAGCATCCACTATGAAGATATCATAATGATGATCTTGCTCTTAGACATACCTGCAAAATTCAAATCAATTTTCAAAGGAAGGTACCCAATTGAGGTTAGGTCCATAGGGGTTAGCCACTTTCTTCTTCTTTTGCACCCAAATACATTCTCCATTAGGCATATAGAATCTCCTAGCATAGCATTTATAAGAAGTATGTCCTTTCATCATACAATAGTTACAAGTTACAGATTTTAATGAATCCTTGAGTAAGTATTTTGATTATCTTTGAATCATAGACATTCTTTTGATTTTTCTATTTTGGTGGTACAAATACAGTTTTGCCAAAAGACTTTGAGCCTTGTTTGTAACCCAAACCAGAAGTATCTCCAGCATATTCTTGCACACTTATCATTTCAGCTAAGTTGCATCTACCTTTATAAAGTTTTCTTAAAAAATCAATCAAATCACTATTCTTAGATATGAGTAACATGAATTTTTCTCCTTGACTTCTTTTGTAATCATCAAAATCCTTTTGCAACATATTGTAGTTGTCAACATTAGATAAAGAAGAAGCACATACACATCCATTCATTTTGTAACTTGAAACAAGTTTTTCATTTTCTTCTTTCAAGTCACAAATTTTAGCGTGTTGCAAAATGGGTTGAAGACGAATGTTTAAAGACATATGTGGTTTGGTAGACCAGAACTTGTGTGTGTTATGTGGCATGATAGCTCCAAATTATCTCCATATCTTATGGGATTGTTTGTTAGTTAAGGAGGTTTGGACTGGGTTGCTTAATTTGTATCCCTTTGATATGATAGTGTTTTTCTCTATTGGTCAATTTGATCAAGTAAAGGCAAATCTTACCAAGGACCCTGGTGATTGGAGAACGTTGTTTGGTATTACTCTATGGATCTTATATTTAATGATGCTCCTTGAAGGGTCAATGATATCCTTGGGTTGATGTTTTATCATGGCAACAAAGATTTGGGGGTTGATTATTGCTCTTGAACATGCGTGGGAGCTTAGGTTGAAGGAGGTGTGGTTGGAGACTGATTCCATGTTCTCGGCTAACTTCTTGAATCATGGGTTTCTTGTTTCCCATCCATATTCAGGGCAGCTTAATTATGGTATATCGTTATTAAGACAATCTTGGAACGTGAAGATCATCCATATGTTACTTGAGGCCAATGTTGTGGCGGACTGCCTAACTTCAAAGTTACACCATTATTTGCAAGGGTTGGTGTTTTATGATAACCCTCCTAAAGAGTGTAATTTCTTCCTTTGGTTTTATTTTGTAGGAACTTTGTTTCCTCGAGCTGCCAAGCATTAGCCTTTGTGGTTATGTTCCTCTAACCAAGTCGTGCCTTAAGGAAAGAGACCTAGCACAAGAGCATTCAAGTGTCAAATGTAACATATCCTCCTGGGTTTGATTGATGAGGTATATATAGGGGTGAGTTACAACTAACATATTCGATACTTTCAGGAGGGTCTATCCTATCATGGTGTAACTAACGTCCCCGAGTTCCCCGGGGCCATCATGCATAACTTAAGGACCAACTATGTAACAAACACACATGGAGGCTATTGTCACCTAGTAACCCTAATGAGTCGATCGTGTATCAGGTTTGAGTGCATGGGGCCAACCGAGGTGGGCCAAGGGGGCACAAAAAGACTAAGGGCAAGTGTGATCATCATGGGGTCGACCGACGTGAGCTGACGGGGTACACATCCCCCAATCTTGAGTGCATAAGCACGAAAATACTAAGGGTGAGTATGGTCGACGATGGGGCCAAGGAGGTACACAACCCCCAGCCTTGAGTGCATAAGCACAAAAAGACTAAGGGCGAGTTTGGTCATCATGGGGCCGACCAACGTGAGCCGAGGGGGTACACATCCCCCAATCTTTAGTGCATAAGCACGAAAAGACTAAGGGTGAGTATGGTCGGCAATGGGGCTAAGGAGGTACATAACCCCCAGCCTTGAGTGCATAAGCACAAAAAGACTAAGGCAAGTGTGGTCAGTGACTGTGATCGTCACAGAGCCGCCGAGGTGGGCCTAGGGGGGACACAATCCTCTAGTCTTGAGTGAGTGAGCACAAAAAGACTAAGAGCGGTGTAGGCAACCGAGGCGGTGCACAACAAGAAGTGGATCAACTTGGAATTTTGAAATTTGATCAAGGGGATGTTAGATCAAAGCTTGAAGCCCTTAACTTTAGTTTTGGTTTGATAATTTTGCAGTGCCTAACATGTTTAATAGATGAGGCATTTGTATTAAGTAATTTTAGACTAGGAATGTGTGTGATATAGTCTAAGTATTTTTCATGCTTAATGTTGATCAAATATGAAGTCAATGAAGTATTTAAGTTCTCTAAGTTTCCTTAGAACTTACTTCTACTTGAAATTTGGCTAGAAGCATCAAATTAATTGATTTCCAACCTTGTTAATCAAGTGCCCAATCCATTTTCAGAAGAAGGAATGATTTGTAGCTTTGGATAATCGATTATCCAACACATGGAAATAAAGAGAAGCTCTCTTTGTGATTCTATAATCGATTACCCAGAAAAAACATAAGAAACAAAGATACTCAGACTGAAACGAATTAATCAATTACCCCACTTGATAATCGATTATCCAGTTTCTGGCAATGCAGAATAAAGAGGGTTTTGATGAATTAATCGATTACCTGATTTTATAATCGATTAGATATATTTTAACTATCAAAACTTATGAATATCCCTATGTGTTTTCTTTATTAGAGACTCCTAATATGTTTAGTCTTGGAGAAAAATATTTAAAGAGAGACTTCTAAAAGGATTGCACTACATTTAATCTGAAGATTGAAGTTGATCATATTGTGAAGAAAACTTGAAGATATTTAAGATCTACACATTCAGGTGTATTCAATCATCTATCTTTCATTTGTTTAGATTGTGATTCTTGATTAAGATTACCAAGAGGTTTAGAGAATTGATAGAGTTTCAATTCTGAGTCTTTCTTTTGTAGGTTTCAAGAGAAAGATTAAAGTTCCATTAAAGAATTGTGTATGCATAGTATTTGTACTTTTTTTGTCTATATAGCGGTAGTTCTAAGAGGACTTATAACAATTGGATGTAGGTCCTTATTAGACTGAACCAATATAAACTCTTGTGTGATTCTCTTATTCTCTTAACTTTTAGTCTTGAATTCATCTTGCTATTGGAATTGATCTCAAAGGACCATAAAAAATTTGTTTTTACACGTGTTGTAATCATTGAATTTTTCTGGTTTATAATGATCTTTTTTATATGATCTTTTGGAGAAACACTGATTAATTAAAATGAGTTGTTTTAATCTGATTAAAGAAAGAATTGGTAAAAATGAGTCTAAATGTCATTTTGGTTGGCCTTGAAAGGACGTGATTGTTGGTGTTTGAATGGCATAAGGTGTATTAAATGTGTCATACACATGCCACTTTGGGAATGGCAAGGATTTAACTGGGAATGAGATGTTGGGTCTTGAAACATTGTGTGTGGGGCGACGCACTACTTTGTAATGATTGCACCTCTTGGTCTTCCCCCTTTCCCCCCACCCCCCCACTCACTCGCCCCCAAGGGGCCTATAAATACCCATATGTTTAAACTTACCCCTTACACTCTTCAGAACTAAAGATTCTTTTTCCTCTATTGTGTTGTCTTCTCTCTGTGGTGGTTTAAGGTGATTCCCGAAAAGTATTGCAGCAGTGACAGTGCTGTGGTTTCAAGAAAGGGCAAAAGTTGGGGTGAACCTTTCCATGGAAGAAGGTATGTGCACCCACCTCTATCTTTTGGTTAAGTGTTTTGATTCTCAGGGGTGAGTAGAAGAAGAGTGAAACGGGTCTGAAATGGAGGTAAATTATGAGACCTTGTACCCATGGACCAAGCCAAAAGTGGTGAAACAGAAGTGGATATATCGACTGTCCCATATTGGTACAGACGAAGGAGGAATTGTTTATCACCGTTGGTGGAGACGATGACATGGTCGTTGTGTAACCATGTACGATTGGAGAGCCCTATGCACTGGTCTGCAAGGAACAAAAAAGTCGTTTAGTTTCTTTTATGAGACTATATTTGCTAAATTAGGGCTTCCCTTAACCACTTTCGAGAAGGGGGTGTTGAGGAAGAGTAACATCGCGCCGATGTAGCTTCATCCCAATAGTTGGGTGTTTGCGAAGGCATTTCAGACTTTGTGTAAAGCCCTAGTTTTGATGTCGTCCCTAGGAAAGTTCTTTTATTTTTTTGAATTTACCAACACAAAGAAGACCGTCTAGGTGTCTTTAAATAGCGTCGGTGGGCAAGGAATGTTGACATTGTATACAACGTTTCATACAAGAATTTTAAAGGTAAGTTTTCGGAGTGAGGGCTACGATCGAGATGGTAGAACTACTGGACGAGTTTCCAAACCAGTAGAAGAATGATCCTCATAATTATGGCGTGTACAATTTAGAGGCCTTATCGATCACCGACCAAGAGGATATTGAATGCACAAAACAATTAACTTCATTTACTATGATGTTCAAATCTTCGTGTATCTTTGAGTTGGAGTATCGGTTGGTGGATCTAAGGGTGTTCATCTGTAAATATCTTAGGCAATCACATAGAAATATCGTCACTTTTTTTTTTGCAATCATTGGTCATTCCTCACTCTTCTGTTTTTGTCTTGTAGAAAGGTCATCCAAGAAAAGTATGGTGCCTTCAAGAAAGGAGATGACTCGCTTGATTGTGAAGAAGGAGAAAGTCGATCAAGCAGACGCAGTTGCTGCTATTGCTGAGACAACTCTAGTATAAGGCGTGTCAATGGAACTACTCACAGTTGTTATGGAGAAGACCCCAGTCTCCAAAAAAAGTGCTTGAACCCAACTCGGTAACCCTTAATTAATTGAAGTGGGCTTAGGGGGCGGTCCTCCTATTGAATCAGTGAGGATGAAGGCCAATAACCGAAGGAGGAGATGAGGGACAACTAGAACCCCATGTATTTTGGCAACCCACAAAATGAGGGGAGCTCTTTTAGGATGCTTCCTTTCCCCCCACTCCGTTCACAACAACACCTACAACATGCCAGAGACCGATCGTCAAGATTTAGAGAGGCTGACCTTCCAGAGTGGGGTTAAAGGTGCCCATGATGGGTCAATTGAATTAGTGCAATTCTTTACGTAGTCGAGGATCGAGGTCGGGATCTGATGAAGGCGAAGGAAACTATCAGCATCCAAAGTCACGTATGGCAGTAGAGTTTGAAAGGCTTAGGAAGTAAACGATGGATGTTGAGGCCAACCACATTGTTGTTAACCAAGCTGAGGTCGATTTAGAAAAGGACAAACATCTGCTCACTGAGAAGGAGAACGAGATCCTCGACAGCCTTGTTGTGGTGAAGAAAGCCAAAGAGGAGATGAAGGCAAAGGTAAAACCCTTGGAAATGGAAGCCAAAGTTGTCACTGATGAAGTGCTCAAATGGAAGGGTGATGTGTTGGTAACCAATATGAATCGGCAATGCAGTTTATTGCTAGTTTTGATGCCACTATGGAGCAATTTAGGGTTATTGCTCTTGATTTTGATTTCTCGGTCATTAAGGAAATGGTGAATGGCTAAACGGCGGCCAAGTTAATGTATGTTTAGATTGCTTTAGGTGTTGGTTGAGGATCCTTACTAGTGTTTAGCTTTTAATGTTTTGATGTAATTGCCAAGTTGGCAGAATATTAATGAAAATATCGTATACTTTGTTTTTGCGATCTTGAAAGATATCTGCTTAGTTACGAATGTCTTAGGTGTGCATACTTAGATGAAAAGGCGGAATACAATACCCGACCATTGATGAATCACTTAAGAACAATGTGTTAATTTATTAATAAATCAAAGATTGATTCCGACCTTTCGATTGTTGATCGTTGATGAATCACTTTAAGAAGAATGCATTAGTTATGAATAAATCAAAGGTTGGTTCCAACTAACAACAACAAACCGCAGATGAATCACTTTAAGAATAATGCAGTAAGTTATGAATAAATCAAAGTTGATTCCAACTAATAATAGCCGACCAATAATGAATCACTTAAGAATAATTCGTGAAGTTATTAATAAATCAAATTTTGATTCAAACTTGTCAACCGTTGATTAACTTCAAGGTTTCGAAAATAAACTTGAGCAAAGGTCCTTGGTAATAATAGTTGCGTACAAATAGAAGTTAAAGGTTTTATTATTGTCATCCATGTACAAATGATTGTTTTTATTATTGTCGACTGTGTACAAATGATGGTCTTTAATATTGTCGACCGTGTACAACAAGTGGTCTTATTGCTGCTAGCCATATGCAAATGACGTTCTTTATTATTGACGACCATGTACAAACGACGATTTTATTGCTATCAGCCATGTACAAATAATTGCCTTTATTATTGTCGACCATGTACAAACAATGGTCTTTACTATTGCTGACTGTGTACAAACGCCGGTAATTATTGTTTCCAGCCATGTACAAATGACTACCTTTATTATTGTTGACCATGTACAAACTATGGTCTTATTACTGCCAACCATGTACAAATGTCTATCTTTAACATTGTCGACCGTGTACAAACGACGGTCTTTACTATTACAGACTGTGTACAAACGACGATGTTATTGCTATCAGCCATGTACAAATGATTGTATTTATTATTGCCGACCGTGTACATATGGTGGTCTTTACTATTGTCGACCGTGTACAAATGGCATTTTGTGAACAAAAATTTATATAAAAGAAACTATGTATGAGTGAATGTCTCATTTTATTGAATGATAACAATCTCAACAAATGAAATGTGTGTGGTGGGTGGTTGAACCAGTGTTTAGACATCCCAACTAGGTCAGGACTGAAAACAGTATGAACAGCACACAAGAACCAAGAGGGGGATGAATTGATTGATCTTGGTCTTTTAAAAATTCTTTAAACAATCAGAGTAATTAAGATCGTATCACAAACAGTCCAAGAAATCTCCAACCAATCAAACACCACTGCTCAAGAATGCAATCAAGAAAAACAACTTTTACAATTGAATAAGAAATGTTGCACCAATGAATGAAAAATTATAACAACAAGAAAATATTAGAAAGAAGTAGTCAATACAAGGATTTATATTGGTTCACTTCTCACCCTTGAGAAGTTACAACCAGTTCTTCCAACCACAAAGGTTAGAATTCCACTAATAACAAATTGTTCTTACAAGCTTATTACACAAGCACTTTTAATCACACCTAGATTAAGAATGAGACTTCTAACACACTTAGAATCTCTGTGATCAAGACATATAGAACACGTATCCCTACTATTTCCTCTAGGAACACCTATCCTATAAAAGCCTTAAGAAACCTATGTTATTAATACACACACAAAAACTCAAAAGAATTTACAACAAAGTGTAATGAAAGAAACCACCTGATGATCCAGTAATGATATATGCAAATGATTTACCAGACTTTAATTAAAAGGTGGAAAAAGCTACTTCAGAACTTTCTTTTCACAACTTCTTTTGAAATCTTGCCCGAGAACAAACCCTCCTTTGAAATCTTTGAATCCTGAGGATTTGTGGGACTTAAAAGTGTTTAGCAATTGGAATCTTTTCTTACTTCAGAAAGCTAATGAAAATACTTTGTAATTTTGTTGTTATATTTCAAAATATCCAACAACTATTTATAGAAAACTATTGTAACTATCAGTAATCGATTAATTCACTAATGTAATCGATTAAATCATTTATGTAATCGATTATATAGTCATTTAATCGATTAAAGTGTTCTTGAACTTTCTGAAAAAGATTTATGAGCAATGTAATCGATTAATTTGTAATGTAATCGATTATCACAGGAAGTCTATGTTTCAAATACGCGCCAAGTAATCGATTACAACAATATCGCAATCGATTATCACAAGAAGACTTTTTTGTGACTTTGTGTAGTGTAATCGATTACCATACTCTTGTAATAAATTAAAGTGTTTCTCAAAGCTTAAGTAATAGATTACCAATTTCTGGTAATCGATTAAAGCAGAGAAAAATTATTTTTCCAAAAACTTAAACATTGAACACTTTGGATTTTTATGCAACCATGAAAATTTTATGATTCAGAAAAGATTTTTCACAAAACTTATGCTTTTATGAAAACATGGATGCAAAAACATGTATGAGCTTTTATGCAAAGGATCATAGGTAGTCTCCCTTAGACATACACAAATTACAACTACCAATCAATTAATTTGGCATGTAAAAAAGCCCAAATACTTTGATGCCTAAGAGACTTAGCTTCTTGATCCTTTTGAGCTCCCCCTGACTCTAACAGGGATCTCTAACACGGTCAACATTCAGAGGAGGAATCCCAACAAGGTTGGCACCCCTCGTATAAATCAGACCCTACTTTATTGAAATAAAAGCAATATTGAAATTATCAAAGTGATAAAAAAAAAAATAGGGCATTCACCTATATGTGGTGAGGCCAAGTCGTAGTAGAAGCGTAGACTTGCAGCATTCTACGTTCTCACAAGAATAGCTCTTGTTAGCACTCGGAGTTTGTACGCCCCTCTACTTACGATGCAGTGGATACCGTAGGGCTTGACCCAGTTGGGGGACAACTTGTTTATGATCTAATTCAGTTGTGCTCTTTTCACGACTAAGTCATCTTCTTTAAACTCTCGGGGAGCAACCTGGGAGTTGTATTTTTTCTCTGTTATTATCATTGTTGCTGACTCCAAAACTTGTGCCACTTCGCGTACTTCCCTTATCGTCTCCAGGTCTGCCAAGCACTCTAATTCTGAGCATTCCTCTTCGAAAGCCTCGACGCCAAACTTCTAAGGCTTTTATCCAATCTTCAGCCTTAACAGGATCATACACTCCTCTAAATTTGGGAGGACTTATTTTCATAAATTCGCCAAACTTTTTGTATCCATGGTCAACCTCTATTCCACCTTGGTTATTTGTATTTTCACCAGACTGATTACCTGTATTTCTTAATAAACTATCCATCATCCAATTAGCTGCAGCTGAACGATTTCTCATGGCAAATGTCATCTCATTAAAAGTTCTCATCATATCAGCTAATTCATTAGTAGCTTCAGCTCGTGACCTACTTCGCCTGTTAGAAGCCATTAATTCCTGCTTACACAAAACAAAATATTGAGGTGATCAGGCTCAATACATAGCTAAGTGTGGCAGAAATTAACAACATTCATAACATGGCCTATCATGCTCATACTATTTTTCTATAATTTATCATTTTAGATAAGTTCCTACTGCATGACATTCTAACCTATTCAGAGTATGCTCAAAAGCATAATCAGTCTATTCCCCAGGCTCACCAGGATGAACTGCTCTGATACCATAAATGTAACATCCTTCCAATTACTATATTATGCCTAGGTTATAATAGGTAACTAGAAGATGTTAACTTTTCTAATGTAAAATTTTTAACCAAAATCGATTGAGAAAAACTTATCTCAATCTTAGAAAATTACGCTTATATAGAGCCTGTAGATACTTTTTGGTTTCTTTAATAAATTACAACTTAGTAATAACTTGTAAATAATATTCCCTACAATAATAGTAATGTCCATATATTACAAAGCATATAACAAAATACTACAAGTCCACAACATTAAAAGAAATCTTCCAACTTATCCTCACTTTGTAGCTCCTCCTTTCGATTTACCTGTCTGAAATGACACGGGAACATACTAAAACAGTGAGAATTCCAAAGAATTCCCAGTAGGTGAAAATTTACTTATCATACAGTGTCATCGTCATCATTCCAGCTACTTCGATTTATTAAGAAAATATGTGAATAATTATAGTTGATTTTTAATTTAATAAACATATAACCTGAAGTAGATTCATTTATTCACAAACACTTAAAAATAATCTCATACTTCATCATTAATGCAAGCATCATTTTCAATCATGTCAATGCATAGCTTACCCTTGTTATTTTCCTCTTTAATACCCTAAACTAGACAATGAGCTCATTATTAGACTTAGGTTGCTCCCGCAGGGTCGTGCTCAGCTCAACTGTATCACCCTTTGGGGTCCCACAGGGTCGTGCTCAGCTTAACTGTATCACCCTTGGGTCGTGCTCGGCTTAACCGTATCATCCATTGGGTACCATCAGGGTCGTCCTCAGCTTAATTGTATCACCCTTCAAGTATTATCTTTCTTTAGTATTTCCCTCAAGGTCGTGCTAGGCTTAACCGTATCACCCTTTGGGCACTATCAGGGTCGTGCCCGGCTTAACCGTATCACCTTTCAGGTCTTATCTTTTTATGTTTCTTAATGCACATGACATGCTCAATGACATGCAAAGATACATAACTCATGTCATACAATTATGTCACAAAACATCAAGATTTCATCATCACAAAAGAAAATCATAACAACAAGATTTCTTACTACATATGATTCGGTTATTCCTATAATCTATACTCATCTAACAGTCATTAAATTCTCATCTTTTAGTATGTTAAACTAGACTTCTAAGCTTTCTAAAAAGGCATCACATGCCTCAATTGGAGTTATAAAACTCTAGATATAATATTTTAAAAATAGAATTTCAAATTTGCCAGCAGTCTCAAAATTCCACACTAACATCTCCTAGTGTTTTCACGATTTCAAGCAGTAAAAATTCTAGTTTTAGCTGAAACTTATATATGTTATAGTTGACATTTAGATCTTTAATTCCATATATCATACACCTTATTTGAGTAAGAAATGAGAGAGAAATAAATTTTGTAAAATGGATGGCAGAAGCTGTTTAGGTGTGGACAGTTTCGGACAACTTAAGCTAAAATAATTTCTGGGAATGATTCACAACTTAGTTTGGTCCCATATTTTAGGATAACATAGAGTACATCCTAAGCTTTAAAATAGTGGTCAAATATCTCGTTTGGTTAAATATAGAGGGAGATATGGAAATTTCAAACAGTCCAAAATTCAGCTTACAACCATACGAATAATCTCAAGAATCAAATGATAAATGAACCTAACTTTCACCTACCTCAAACAAGTTTTCTTCCAATTCCTCCAAGTATTTGGCTGCACCTCAAGTTATTGAAAGAATGAAAGGCTTGTCTAGTATTTGATGCTTTAGAAAGGTGAAGAAGGCAATAGAAGTGAAGGACTATGGTTTCTATATCAAGAAGGAAGTGAGAAAGCATAGTGAAGAGAGAAAATGCAATTGGCCGTAAGTTTGAGGGGAATAGCATGGCTTGTGCAGAATTTTAATTCAAGGGGGTATTTATAGAAAACATTTCGGTTTGGAAGTAAAGAAATTAGTTAGGACGTAACTTAGTTAGTAGTTAGTTTAGTCCTAAGTTGACTAAGTAATTATAACCTAAGGAAAATATATAAAAGTTTTGTCCTTATTCATTTAATGCCATGTTATCTTCAAATAAAGCAATATTCCTTTGAGCTTGGCTGGCCTATGCACGTGGAATGGAGTGTTCAAGAAGCCAAATATGATTTTTCCTAAGCTTGGTTGCAAAATTATCTTTTATACAAAGTTCTAGAGCTTACACGTTAACCTACACATGTTTTCACTTCCGTATAGCTTCAAATCTCACGTATAAGCTTGCTTGGTCTTATGTTTTTGTTTCTTTTAATTTATATCTAGTGTACTTCATGTCTCTTCCAATTCATATACTAGCTACATATGTGACACACATTTAAAATATAAGCCTTTGCCCAAAATCCTACACAGCTAGAATTGGTTTCTTTTCTTAAATTATCTAATCATAACTAAATATATTCTAAGCATTTCTAAACTTGTCACTTGAATGCATTAGCTTCTATTCTACCCTTCTTGTACTACCATCACAGGTGTTTCTCATGTAATAATTTTTCTCATCATATTATCACATGGTCTCAAACTATACCTCATGATAGCTTTAGATATTCATGAAATTTTCTTTCATTTTTACTATAATGTTTATTTACTTGTATTTATTATATTGGGTAGTAAAATTTAGAGACTTATCTTCTGACTTACCTAATCATAAATTTTTGGTCAGTCTAGGTACTCCTAGTTTTCTTATGATATTTATCTATTACTAAGGATAATTTGGTAATTTGTCATCCTAGAGGTATTTCTATAATTTCATCAAGTCTATACAAAATATCTAAGGATATTTTGGTAGTTTGCCACTCAACACAGGGGTATTATTGAAATTTTTACTTCAAAATATCTAATCAAAATATCCAAGGGTATTTTGGTAATTTGTCACTTACTCCAGGAACATTTTTGGTAATTTTCACTTCAAGGGTAATATGGTAATTCTCATATCAAGGGAAAGGGTAATATGATCATTCTTCTTTAAGCATTTTTGGAGATGTTACAGAGGGGGTACATTTTCCCTTGTTATCGAAAAAAGACTCACATTTAAACAAGATCGTGAATACTCCCGTCTAGATCAAACGTGATTCACATGTAAGTTGTGTTGATTAATCTTAAACATTAATATATGTTGTTCCTTTTTTAATTATCAATTTTTTTGATAATTTTTGTTTCTATTTATATGTCATTTGTAAAGTTGAAGATCACATAAACTATCTTTTATCAATTATACTCTTATGGGTCTTACTAACCAATACCCTTAGAGCATTGGTTAAGAAATTAAAAAAGGAAACTATTTATTGTGTAAATTATAGGAAAGCGTGAAAAAAATATGGGCAGCGCAATATTTCACTCCCAATAAAAATATTTTTACTTAAGTTTTTTAACAAATGCCCTTAGGACATTAGTTAATATTTGTCTACTCTTATTTATCTCTTAATCTTTGATTAATTTACTCGTGCATTTATTGTGGAGTGGAAAAAGAAATGGGTAAAGTAGGAAAATGATTATAGGTAGGACTATTGTGTGTCATTGTGTGTCAAACATTGAACTCAAAATCACTAGTTAAATTAAAAATAATTTGTGTTAGTTGATTCACGCACTCGATGATAGATTATAAATTCTTTACACCAATAATATAATGATCCTAAAAGAATTTTAACCACTTTATATTTAGATCACTTAGAATTTAGAATGATTTATAAAAAAGAAAAAAAAAATAGTAATGATATATATAAATATATATATATATATATATATAATATTTTATTTTTTATAACATTATACTTTGCTAGATTCAATTATAAGAAGAAAAAAAATAGACTCAAATATAAGCAAATTTAACAATTTTATTTTCACCCTATTTTATGATACCATCCTAAAAATATTCTCAATTATTTGAGATTCTATTTCTAATAAAAAATTATTCTTGATATCAAATTTCCAAATGAAAAATATTTTAAAAAATAATATTTGATTTAAGCTTGATTAGTAAATTTTAATGTCATTAAATAAATTTTCTAATTTGGTTAAATGTTAGTTAATTTTATTTATATTTGAGTTTGGTAGAAGAATTATATAATATTTGTTTTTGTCTTTCTTGTCCTACCAGGTGTTAGGTGTTAAATATTAGAGTGGCCATTGTTTTTTTCTTCTTCCGGAAAAATGCTCTTATTTATTAAAAAAAGAAGAAGGAAGTATTGATTAAATGCTTTTGTGATAACTATGGTATGATATGATCTTCAAATAAAGTTTGTCCCGTTAATGATAAATTTTTTTTGGAAATCTTGAATATACATAAGATTGGGTATGTATTTTTTATACAGTTTATTTGATATTTAAAGGTTAATTAGGATTAAAATCAGATCTATTTATTAAAAGACATAAATTATTATCATTTATGTTAATCGATATTAATATTTATAAAAGGATTAATAAATAAATTTTACTTTAAAGCTAGAAAATTCTTAAATACTAGTTGGAGTATTATATTTTTAATAAATACCAGTGCTATCTTTTATTTTTAATTCTTTAATCTTTAAATAATAATCTCAAATGAAAAAAAAAAAGTAATGAAGGAAAAAGAATAAAAAGAATACTTGTCCATTGTCCCTCTCAGCACCCGGCAAACCCACTTCTATCCCTACTTTCTTGTCCCCCAACAAACCACCTCCATGTTTTCGTGTCTCTCTCTCTCTTAACATTCAATTTTTTTCTTCCTTTCACACCCACTTCACTGTTTTTCCTCTCTTTTTTCTCCCTCTGAAGTTTGACTTTGACCCAACCCCCAACCTTTTAACACAACTTTCCCTCCTACCCCTTCATTAATTTCATTTAATAATCTTTGACCATCTTCATCACACTCTGACTACAACAGTACGCCTTAATAAATAAACCTCACCCATTGTGTACCAAAAAGTGTAATCATACAGTACTGTAAGTTCTACTACCAATTAAATTAACTTCCAATAATTTAAATGATTATGCTTTTTTTTAGAATGACTAGTTAAATAATTTTTTATTTATAAAAATAAAAAATTATAATATTCAGACATCTTATTTAATTAATTGAATTAAATCTTTTATACTAATTAAAAATTTTAAACATAAAACTCTTTTTTAAAATATTTTCAAGATTTAAAAATTTCAATTAGTTTAACTAGTGATATTAAATACTACATATTTTAAATTATTAAGATTCTATATTTTATCTCTTTTTATATACTTAATTATAAATTAATAAATACATTTTCATGTAAAAATAAAGATAACTTTTTCAAAAATTTCTTATAAAACATTTTCATGTAACAATAAATATTTTTTTATAAAAATGTTAGAATATATTAAAATTGTACTAAATATAATTTTAGTCTCTTATTTATATTTTAAATTTCGATTTAGTTATTTAAGTTTAATATTTTTACTTCAGAACCTAATAATATTTCTATTAGATCAAATTATTCTTTTGGTTAGTTTGTGTTACTAATAGTTCAATTTTGGCTGACTTGACATTCCCAATATGGGACATGCCACTAAATTAATTAAGGTAATGTTATAAACAAATAAAATGACCAACTTCATCTAACAAATAAATTTTAACAAACCAAAATAAAATTTAATAAAACTTAAGGAATCAAACTCGGATTACCTGCAAAACTGCAGAAAGCAACTTTAGGAGCCTGCAGTCACAATCCAAAGGTTTAAAATTGTTCAATTTTTTATTCCAATAATACAAATAAAAATAATATTTATTTGAACAATACAAATTAACAATTATTTATATTCATGATACAAATCATTCTGAAAAATTGTTTCTTCCAAATCGACTTCTCACCATAAATTTTTTTTTTTCATTTCTAACCTTTCACAACGTGTTTTACTTTTTTATTTTCCTAAACGAGCTTATTATATCGGTTCCCCAGGCGAGTTGACCAAGAACAAATGTCATAAGGCATTTTGTTTTTTAAAACACAAATTGTGTTTTTTTAGTTTTTCAATTTTTTTTGTTACTTCTTTGATTTTTTTTTTAGTTTTAAAATATTTTTCTAATTTTTTGTTATCCTTTGTTTTTTTTTAAATAATGTTTTTGTTTTTGTTTTTTTAATTGTTTTTTATTTTTTGTTACAATTTTTACAAAAAAAAAAATTGAGTGTTTTTTGTTTAATTTGTTTACTTTTTTTTTTTTACTTTACTAATTTATATATATTAATTTAAAAGAATATAATTTATATACACTAATGTAAAACTTGAATATAAAATACATGTTTAAATTGATTATTAGATCAAATTAAACTTTTAAATAGATTAAATCAAAGTTGAATATAAAATCTATAACCAATTATAAACCAAATTCCATCTTTACATTTTTTTTACCTACTTATGATGAGCATGCTTACAAGCAGCAACAACATGAGAACCAGACATGTGCAACTTCTAGAATTTGTCACAATCACACCACCTTTCATCCAGCCAGACCGTTAAATCTCCAGTGGATCGAACCTCTCTTGGGTTTATTGCTCTTGGACCAAGAACTGTGTGTCACGTCGATCGAACTCAAGAACATTGTGAGTGTTTGCCTTTCTAAATGCGTCTTCGATGACCTTGTTTAGTACTTTCATATAAACTTGGTCAGATGCAAGCATTGTTGCAGCTCCTCTCTCTTTCTCTTTTGTTGAACAATGCAAACACCTTACATATGTGGATTTACTAGCGCACCTATTGAAAAATTTCTTGATTTCTTGAGTACGAAATTAATTAACTCAACAAGATTTGTGCTCATGTAGCCCATCATTGGGCACCGTCTCATGCGAGAGCCCATTTTTCTCGTAAAATCTCACTAAGCCAATTAATTGCTTAGTCAGTATCTGCTTCCTCCCTCATCATGTTGTAGTAGTAATTGAACGTAGGTTTTTTATTTGCATATGTTGAGTAGTTAATAAACAAACAATTTCATTATTGTGAGTAATACAAAATGAAGTGACATTTAATATCAAGAGAAAGAAGTTTGGCACTCACCCATATTGATAATTAATTTTTTGATAGGGTTGTTCTTGTACCTCCTCATGTAATTTTGTGCAATGTGTTGAATATAGAACACTTGCATATAATTCTTTGTCGTCCACCCACTATTACGTCTTGAGTAGGCATTTTTGATTGATTGGTGCCTGTCTGAAATCAAACACAGACCATGTTGTGGGGTCACATGCCTTTTTAGATTTCGGAGGAAGAACAACCACGCTCCCGCTGATTCACTCTCGACAACTGTAAAGGCTACTAGAAGGATTTTGTTGTTGTCATCTTGTGCAACTGCCACAAGGAGGATCCCCCTGTACTTATGGTACAACCATGTTCCATCAACCTGAACTATGGGCTTACCATATTGAAACACGTCGATACACGATCTGAAACTCCAAAAAATACGATGGAACTTAACGAAACTCTCTACTAGTTGACCTCCTTGTGGTTGCATTGGCAGTGTTTCCTTCTCCACCACTATACCAGGAAAATTGTTGCATAACTTGTAACAATTTCGGTAGATCATGGTACGATCTTTCCCAATTGTCGTAGATGTCTACAACAACCTTTTGCTTTACCAACCATTCTTTGTGGTACGTGGTAGTGTATCCTTCAGTGCTATTGATGTGTGTTGTCAAGGTTGGAATTGAAGTTGATGGATAATTTTTGATCAAGTTATAGATGCTTTTACTGGTCAGCAAATACGACAGCTTTGCATGATCTTGTGAGATTGAAGGATTTGAACATGTGTGGAGTTCATGGAGCTTTCTTATTGTTGATTCACGTGAAGCCAAGCATCAATGAACAAAGATCAAAGCTTCAAGATTTTGTGCTTTCAACATGCTCAAAGGAAAAGTTCCATGGAAAGCTTGAAGATAATTTGATTAATGTAAAAGGAAGTATATGATCTGATAATCCAATTGTGCATATCATGCATCATTCATTTATCTAGGATTGTTAGATTAAAAGAATTAATTAAAGAG
>PYAF01005133.1:241953-279506 GCA_007407185.1 Glycine tomentella | reverse complement strand
GTTTTTATCAGAAATAGAACTCTCTGTCTTAATCGATTACGAGAATTGGTAATCGATTACTGAATGCATTTAAAAAAAAATTGTGGCTCTGTCTTAATCGATTACGTGTCGGAATAATCGATTAAATGGTTCGTTCTTGGAATTCTGGAATTACAATGAACATTTTAATCGATTACTATCTTGATTTAATCGATTACATATGCGAAATAATCGATTACAAGAGCGTGTTTAATCGATTATTTTCAGTTAAAAAATTCTGTTATAAAAGGAACCTCTTGACTGAGGTTTGAAACTTCGTGTCTTTTGAATTTTTTGAGTTCTAAGCATTCACAAACGTTCTGAGCTTTCATTGGTGACATTCTCTGACTTCTAAACACATTGAGTCTTCACAAATTCATATGGGTTATTGAATCAAGAATGTGAAGAATCATTGTTCATTCAAAGCATAGGAAAGGAATGCATTGAGTTGGTAATCTATAATTCAATCAGTTGATTCATTCATGTGCATGCATTCTTGGATTATCAGGTGATATCTTTCCTTGTCTTTGAAGGTGTAAAACTGTTCTTTTGATTTTTTTAAAGAATAGTCTATTGTAAATGGGTTTCTTGCAAGTGTAGAGATAGTGTTTATCTAAGAACAGCTGAGTAGTGTTCTCAGTGTGGGTTTTGGTCTCTAAGGGTCTAAAAGGGTTTTAGACTTCTGAACTTTATCTAGGGTTGATAAAGAGAGACTTGTAAAATTGCTTGTAAGATTTTTTTGCAATAGTAGAACTCTACTCTAGTGTTGAGTGGAAGAACTGGATGTAGCCTCATAGGGTTTGAGGTGAACCAGTATAAAAATCTGTGGCTATTCTCTGTTCTCATTTGTTAAATCTCTAAATTGCTTTGTTTGTGAATCAATTTCATTGCACAGAAATTTATACTCTATTTTCTATTGTTCTTGGAAAGGGAAGTTGATTGAATATTGAATCTTGGTGTTGAAACAATTTTGAAAGTGATAAAGATCCTGTGGTAACTCTGATTTTAAAATTTTAATTGGCCAAGGTTCAACCAATTCACCCCCCTCTTGGTTGTTTTGAAGTGTTCCTTTGTTTTTCACTTATTTCCCACTGCTTGGAGGCAAGGATGTATGATGCCATGCACCTCCAAGCACAACTATCGTCATTACAAATGTCAATTAACTTTGTTGGGTTCGATGGTTGTGTCTTATAGTTAGCTCTTTTGCTCACATGATACTGTTGCAAAGCATTTCGTACGTCTTGTTTTGTTAGGAAATGTATCCCTTCGAAGAGAGTCCCAACCTGATGTTGGACTTCTTCGCAATCCAAGCTATGCCTATATTCAAAATCTTGAAAATAGGATTCTTCAAAATTTTGCATATGGGGTAGTACGGTTGTGATTGGTGAAACAGGTCAGGTTTTTTCCTCATTATCTTCCTCCTGGGGTTGATTGTGAAGAACTTCTTATTCATCCTCACTAAAAAGGACTAAGTTCCTTGTTAGGTAAGCTTGGCTCTACTGTAAAAACTCATGCGAGTGATAAGTGCCCTAATTCAATTAAATTCAAGTTTCAAATGCAGGCACTTATCTTTTGAATTCAATAACTTTGCTTATAAACTTGTCCTAAACCTAGTTAAATTATATTTATTACTTGTATGAATGTAGTTTTTATATTTTGGAAGATTAATCCAATCATGTTTTGTATTTTGATAGATTCCGTAGATTTCTGAGGCTTCCGAATAAGCAAAGCAAGCAAGGAGGGCTTACACAGCAAAACTGGGAGGTGCAGAAAGCAAATCAGACCCAAAAATGACTCATAACAGCAAAACTGGGGGTGCAGAAAGCAAATCAAACCCAAAAATGCCTCATAACAGCAAAACTGGGGGTGCAGAAAGCAAATCAGGCCCAAAGACCCTTCTGGAAACACTTTAACTCGCCCAGGCGAGTGAATATAGTGTATTTTGGTCGCCTGGGCGAGCAGAAACTGCAAATGGGCCACTTGAAGGCCTAGTGGACGTGCAAGTGGGCTGCAAGTTGCATTTAACTCGTCCAAGCGAGTATTTCATGAAGGGATTGGTCGCTTGGGTGACCAAACTCGACCAGGCCACCCCCTATAAATACCCAAGCACCCTCAAGGCCAACTTCACTTCTTTCAAAATCCCATTTCTTCATTCCTTTGCTTTTCAAAGCTTTTTCTTTAGTTTAGGCTCTTAAATATTAGTATTAGGTAGGTTAGGAAAGTGAGAGAAGTGAAATTTAGTGTGGAGACTCTGTCGGAAAGAAGCGGTGATGGAGCCCTTCATCAGTTCTTCTCTTAAGGAGGTTCTCTCCATGTTTGGTTAGTTTCTCTTATGGATTGGATGTAATCTTCTACTTTTAAGTATCTCTTTTAATATTTATTTATGCATAAATCTTTTCTATTTATTATTGGTAATTTTATTTCGTGCTTAATGCTTGATCCTACTTGATCACTAGAATCACGAACTTAAACTCGAAGTGAGACTGGAAAGTAATCTTAGGGTTTGAACTGAATGAAATTACTCGTTATGTTACGTTGCTAGAAATAGGGCATAATGTTTCGATTGCATAAAAGCACGCGATTATAGTTCTTAACGCTGGGGTAATTTACTTAAATATGCGAGGGATCGATATTCGGTAAACTATCCTTAGAACTTGGATGCGAGGAATCGATTCGAGGTTAATTAATGTGTGCATCAGTAATAATAGAAAATGATTTATACATGGTAACATTAATTGGATACCGAGGTATGAATGATAAAATCCAATCCTACGTTTTTAACTTAATTAAAATCGTTTTATTAGCTTCCGTAATCTTTCGTAATTTTTCTTTATTTCCGTAAAACCATCAAAACTTCGACTATACTCGTTGTACATAACTATTCAATTGTTGAATTTTATTTGGATAAACTGAGTAGCACAAGTCCCTGTGGAGACGAACTTTTATAAATTTTGTAACTTACAACGACAATTGGTACGCTTGCCAAAAGTCTAACAGCGAGTTTGGTCAGATTGATGAAGAAGGCTCTACTGTAAGGGTACTAAAGTATGTGTGAGGATGATCCTTACTAGCATCAAATGGTTGAGTCAAAAATATTAGTGGAAAATGGTGCAGAAAAAAAGTTGGATATAAGAAGATGTGTTTGGTTCAAATATATTTTGTTCTTGTTGAGATAAAGCTAAAGTGTTTTGGGTTGCATCGGATAATAGTGAATAATGGGACTGGGGATAATATTGTGGTTGATAAGGTATTGGTTTAGGGTTTGAGGTGGGAACTGTATTGCACTCAATGCTTGCATACAATTCACAACATTGAAGAATCTCAGTTTGGCGAATAATTGAAATCATACATTTTCACCTCTTCGTTGTCAACAAGTTGGACTGCTGTAAATTTCAGCATTACGTGCCCCACTAATTGTAGGTATCGGAATGAATATTGCATACTTGGTCCAATTATTGAAGACGGAGGCATTGGTGGATTTTTGTTTTCAAGGCGTCAAGTGTCAGGCCTCACTTTGTTTCAAAGAACAATGGGTTGGGGCTTTGAAAAAGAAGAGCACAAGAAACATCATATAAAAGAGACATTTATCGCCTCTTAAGTGTCGGGTCCTGGGTTAGGGTTAAGGGTTTACAACCTAGGGTAAGGTTAGGGTTTGAAGCATTGGATTCCCTAGCGTGAATAGATGAGGTTGTAAAGCATTGGATTCCCTGACTGAGTAGATAAGGGTCTGAAATAAACTAAGAGAAAAAGAAGAGCACAATAAACATCAGACAAAAGAGGCTACGTCTCCTTTTAAGTGTAGGGTTCGGGGTTAGGGTTAAAGTGTTATGACTTAGGGTTAGGGTTAGGGTTTGGAGCATTGAATTCCCTATCGTGAATAGATGAGGTTGTAAAGCATTGGATTTCCTAACATGAGTAGATAAGGATTTGAAATAAATTGGATTCTTGACGTGAGTAGATAAGGGTCTAAAATAAATTGGATTCTTCGACTTGAGTAGATAAGGGTCTGAAATATATTGGATTTCCTGACGTAAGTAGACAAGGATTTGAAATAAATTAGATTTGCTGGCATGAATAGATAAGGGTCTGAAATACGTTGAATTCGCTGGAGTGAGTAAATAAGGGTATGAAATTAATTGGATTCCGTGATGTGAGTAGATAAGGGTCTGAAAAGCATTGGATTCCCTGACGTGGGTAGATAAGAGTATGAAATAAATTGGATATGCAAGTGAGACAAAACAAGTGCATGAACCAAGTGGCAAAAAACAATATAAAATTAGTAAGAGATGAACATTTGAATCCATTATGACAACTTTTGGCACTTAGATTGTAATGTGTATCAACTATTTTGGTTAAAGTAATATTTCATTCCCATATTTTTCATGTCAATAAACCTATTAACACAACTTTCAAGTATTTTCCCTAAAACGTATGAACCAAGTGGCAAAACATAGGGAAAAAATTACTAAAACTTGAAGATTTCAATTCCTGAGGGCAACTTTGGGGAATTAGATCTCTATTTGTATCATGTGTTTTGGTTGAAATAATGATTCATTTCCATTGTTTTCATGTCAATAAAGCCATTACAACAACTTTAGGGTCTCAATTCGGCCCTCAAATGCATGAACCAAGTGGCCAAAAACAAAACAAAAAATTACTAAGAGCTGAACATTTCAATCTATGACGAAAACTTTAGAGACTTAGATCTTTATTTGTATCAAGATGTTTGGTTGAAATAATGATGGAGTGCTTATGTACCTTTAATCTGTTTTGCAGTGGTAGTATGACACCAAACTAACAGGGTCATACTCCAATTTGGACATTTTCAAGATATACCAAATTCACCGCATAATCTTCACAAAATCCATCATACTGACATAAGAGGACATAGTGACACAAATTGGGTAGAGGAACATCAACGATGGATTGCAATTTGAAAGGAAATAGGAAAATATGTGTTAATCAACCAACCAATTCTATGAAAGATTGAACATAAGAGTCACTACATCAATTGGTATTGAGCAAATTCTAAAATTTTCCTTACACAATTTGTAACTTATCCCAACGTTGGAGTGACATCTTGTTCAACTCCAAACATGGAAACTGAACAACATCCTCCACAACAAAGTCCACCAGTGGTTGCTAGCATGCATGATGAAGGACTACCACCACATGCTCAAACATATGAATTCACGCCAAACCTCATCATCACCAACAAGATTATGGATACAGTCTTTGGTTCTTCAGTGCAAGTGGAAAAAACTTTATGAGCAATCTCATGGGTACAAATCTTCGCACACTAGAGTCTGCTTATGCATACATGCAAAGTATTCTCATACCTTCATTTGCATCCTTTCACCAAAGTATGGTCGACAGTTCTTCCATTAATGACTTCGTGCAGGAAGAACCAATTGTTGTTCCAGATGAACAAGTCAAACCATACAACATGGTTGAGTACGTCGACAGCCGGCAAGAAACATGCAACCACCAAGATGTGAAACTGGTAGACACAGGTGACATTAATTGTCTGCCCTTGTTAATTGCCCTTGTTAATTATGTTTATTATGTCCTTTGTTAGTTTACCCTTGTTGATTGAATGAACAGTAAAAAATGCATTAATTAATTAAGCACTACATTTTTCTCATACGAATTGTCTGGATATTTATTTCTTTGAGACGATTTGACCCCATGTTGCTTGTATCGAGATAATGAGACTGTACAACGCTTTTTAAACGACGATTTCACTACACAGTAATTTTTTTGAATAGTGCAAACCAAACGTAATAAATTAACACTCAATCTACACCATTTATATTTTCGCTGATGGTGACATGATTCCAACAGATGAAGGGATAGTGATTGAATGCCCTCCTGATCCAAAATTCATCACAATAGCTGAGGATATGTTGCTTGCTACCTTAAGGAAAATAATTTTTGATGCCAACGAAGCCTGCAAAATTTTAATAAATGTATTTTACTATCAACCAAACTATGTAGGTGATGGTTGTATTGCATATGACTATATAGAGCTCAAACACAATGATGATATCAGAAAAATGTTTTTCATCTATTTAGAATATAGTACCAAAGGTCTGATTGAGTTGAATCCAACTTTTGGGCGATCTCCAGAGGAAATCCTTGCCTGGATGCACAAACCAAGAATGGTTGATGAGATAATTGCTCTGATGCATGATGAAACTATGTAGTCATTACGCAAAGTACTTGTTGTCACTTTTTTAGAATAAACTTGCAATTCATAATTGGAATTATGTTGCTTTTTTAAAACATTATCTACTTTAATCATATTAGTCCCAGAGGATTATGATGCTTACCTAAGTTTCATCATTGGAAATCTGTTGTTACAACTCATCTTTTGTCTTCTTCAAACCAAATAAATTTGGTTTCGTTTAAGAATCAATTGTTTTTTAAAAAATACTATTTAAGTAATAATAGTTGTACATGAATTAGTGCATACTATTAAATTTGAAAATGTTATGTTTATTTAATTTGTTTAGATAAAATAATTAGATCACTTAAATATATGTATTTTTACTAATATTTAACTAAATTATATTTATATTAAGTATTCAAATATATGCACTTTTCTTTATAAAAAATTAACGTAAATTAGACTTTGTTATATATATATATATATATATATATATATATATCAACCAAAAAATAAAAAAATTAAAACAAATTAAAAAATAAAACAGAACAATTAATTTTTTTAAAAGTGTAAGAAAAAATAGAAACATAATTTCGAAAAAAATAAAGTGTGCAAAAACAAGACAAAATTAGTAACACTTGAAGATTTTACCCATCAGGAATCCTACAAAGCTTTGTCCTATGTGCCAAAAAAAGAGTGGCTGAGATTACACCGACAATAATTAGTAGCCCTTAACACATTCATGTAAATGAGGTTATTGTTCACCGATCAAAAATCTTGCAGAGTTTTGTTCTCTGAGCCAGAAAAAGGTGTGGATAACACATTCACATAAACTAGGTTACTATTCACTCATTGAGAATCCTATAAAGCTTTGTCCTCTGTGCCAGAAAAGGAGTGGTCGAGATTGCACTGACGACAATCAACGGTCCATAACGCATTCACATAAATGAGGTTATTATTCATCCTTCAGGAATCCTGTCCTTTGTGCTAAAAAAAGGATGTGATCCCACGTTGCTTTTCCCCATACGATTTTTACCTCACATTGCATTTTTCGTGACAATGTGAGTGAACAATGCTTTCTATGAGACGATTAGACTAAACATTGATTTTTTCGAATAGCATAAACCAAACGTAATTAACTATGACTCAATCTAAATTGTTTATATTGTCGATGCGATTTTAGTCGTTGGTATCATTCACGTGAAAACAATAGATCACTTATGATATATAGAGCAGGGGGTTAGCTGCAACTCAACACCTTTGTCTGCTACTCACCCTATCTCATCATCCTCAAACCATTTATTTTTTTCACAAAGTCTCATTCATAATGGACAACAATCCATGGGAGCTTCTTGACATTGATGACTCAGACCTCCCATCCTTTGTTCGCCCAACTAATCAATCATCCTCTAGTTCAACAAGACTTATTCCTGGTCCGGTTGGGGTCGTACAAGCTGCCATGATGAATTGACAATCTAGGGAGCCACTCCCAACTCAAGAATTCATAGTGCGCGCCCACCAAGTAACCCAACATGAATTTAACAAAAATTTGTGGTTGTATGTTTTAGATTTTGTTCGATCACAAGGTCAGATACTGTTAAACATTTATTGTATTTGATACACCTAAACATTCAATTGATTGTTGAATTCGTATAATTGTAGGACTGATAGATGTTGATGACACACCTTATGGGAACATCGTTAGGGTCCATTGATTATACTTTTGATCATGTAGCTTTAAAGATCGTCATTGTCAAAAGTTGTACCCAACGGTTTTGATGACATGAGAGTTATGCCCAAGGTAGTCAACTTTAATTCTCTCTCTAATGATTACATTGCTATTTTTTGGATAGTCTTTCATGAGAGTTTTAATTTTAAAATCCTACGAGGACTATTGAAGCCACCATGAAACGGACAATCATAGAAGGTCAAGATTGTAGCCCATATATGATGGACATTCGCATTGGTTCTATCTTAGTTCTACGAGACGTAAGTTTCTTACTCTTGTTGTTAATTTCTTAGTTTTTGTGTTGTATAATAGAGTTTATTTTTTATTGAACTAAATGATATACTCTACAGGCGATTGTATTTCGTCCCTTTTCTCCTCACTCTAAATGTTATTTGAATATTACACTGTACATTATTATCAAGGTAATGTATTTGCATTTTAGGTTACCAATAATTTTAGTATTCAAAATTTTCATTGCATACCCATATGTTATTCATATTTCACATAGGTGTTTCCGAAAGAGAATTGACCTCTTGTGAAATAGTTTGTCTTTCGTGTGTGCAACATGTTATCAAGTGTGCTTCATCAATGACTTTATTGTTTATGTTTCTTTTTATGTGTAATGTTTTATTTCATGTGTGTAATGTTGTTCAATTTTATGGATTATAGTTTATGTATTAAGGATTTGGGAAAATAATTTACATTAGTAAAATTCTCTGATTTCATTTAAGGATTAATTATTTTTTAAACACTATTTTAGATTAATTCATATTTAAGTACTCATAATTTTACACCAATGCAAATTATCAAAATTGAACATGTTTTATTTATTTAGTTTTTTTCTGGTAAAATAATTAGATCACTTAAATTTTTGAATTTTTCATATATATTTAAGTAAACTACATTTCTATTAAATATTTAAATACATGCATTTTTCTTAAATGCATTTCTACATAAATTCTATTTTTCTCATTTAATTTATATAAATTAGCTAAAAAACAAAAACAAAAGATAATTTTTAAATAAAAACAAACAAAATAAAAAACAATTTCAAATAAACAAAACCAAAGAAACTCAAATAAATAAATAAAACCAAACAAAAATAGTTAATTTTTAAATAAAACAAAAAAATATAAAATAAATAAATAAATAAAACAAAAAAAATCAAATAAAATCCAAAAAAATAATTTTAAAATAAAAACAAACAAAATAAAAAATTACATAAACAAAAACAAAAAAAAACTCAAATAAATAAATAAATTAATTAAAAATAAACAGATAATTTTTAAATAAAAAACATAAACAAAATAAATAATAATTTAAAAAAATATACAAAAAATCAAATAAATAAATAAAAAAGGAAGAAGGAAAAACATTCTAACCTATGTCTTAAAAAAATGCCTTACGACAGTGAGGAACCGTTGTAGTAAGGTCATTCTGAAAAAAATAAAATAAAAGACCTTAAGAAATTAGTCCCTTGTGAACCGATTTCTTATAATGCGAAATCCGAAAAAAAAAATACAAGTAAGAAATTGGTTTGGGGGAATCAATTTCTCACCTGCTACACTAAAATGTACCATCCATATCAATATTTTTTGGTTTGTATTATTTGGATAAATAATAAATTTATTTGTATTATTTATGTCAAAAACCTAAAATTATTTTCACTTATGTTCTATTTAATTATTTAATTTTTATATTCAATTTTTAATGGTTGGAATTTCATGTGGTCACTATGTGATTGTAGAGAATCCATTTTCTAATGAATCAAACTGAAAAAAAAAATATAAATAAAGGATAAAGATATATTTTAACTTTAAAATTATGATAACATATATTTGTAATATTTTTAATGAAAGCTTATTATTTTATTGACATTGATTAATATTTGTGTAGTATTATTTAATACACTATCCCTGTACGGTAATTTACCATCCTCCTCTGATACCTGCACAGGCAACACAGGGTACTCCAGCAAAACCAAGAGGACCATCAGAAAACCAAGCCACCTCAGTGACTATGTATAACCAACTGCACATGGGTAAAAGGACAATAGTCACAGAGAATATATCAATATTCTCTTTGCCTCGTTAGAGAAAATCCGTTATAACAAACATTCTAGAAAGTCTGCTAGCTGGCCATGATTGATAACAAACAACTTTCGTTTGTAATTCTTCTATATATATCGGCAGAATAAATAAATGAGGCACAAAAGTTATTATCCATTATTTTTCTTCTTCTCTGCCTTAGTTCCTTAGTCTAACAATTGGTCCGACCTGCCCACAATCACCATGCCCGAACACAACACTAGACAAGCCGTCATCGACCGCCTCGAGGAGGCCATTGCCCAACTCACTCAGGGACAAAATTCCCTGGCACAGAATCACACCTCTTTATCTCAAGCCCAATCAACAATGAACAACAAAATGGATATCATTTTGGACCGACTCTCTGCTCTTCCCATCTCATCCAGTACCCCAACCCCCCCACCCCCACAAAACCCACCATCTACCTCTAGACCCCACATGAAACTAGACGTTCCTAGATTCGATGACCAAGATCCTTTGGGTTGGATTTTTAAAATCTGCCAGTTTTTCGATTACCAGAACATACCTGACCATGAACGACTCACTGTGGCTTCCTTTTACATAGAAGGCCCTGCTCTGTGTTGGTACCAATGGATGTCCAGGAACAGCTTCCTTTCATCATGGCCGGCAATGCATCAAGCCTTAGAATCTCGTTTTGCACCTTCTTTCTATGACGATCCTCACGGTGCTTTATTCAAACTCCAACAAAGGGGTACTGTTAATGAGTACCTCACTGAGTTCGAACGACTAGCAAACCGCATTTTGGGTCTCACTCCACCATTCCTCCTCAGCTGCTTCATATCTGGGTTGAACCCCGAACTGCGCCGTGAAGTGCAGGCTTTTCAGCCTTTATCGCTTCCACAAGCCACTGCGTTAGTTAAACTACAGGAGGACAAAATATCGGACCGCCGCCGCTGGAACCGAAACCCCTCTTCGTTCCCACATGCACCACCACCGACGCTGGGCCCCTCAGCTCCTTTGGCCCCTTCACTCTTAACAGGACCCAAGTTACCCTTCAAACGCCTCACGCCGGAAGAAATGGTCGTACGCAGAGACAAGGGCCTCTGTTACCATTGCGATGAACAATGGGTTCGCGGTCATCGTTGCAAACCGCGTCTTCACCTACTCATCGCCGACGAAGAAATTGACGTAGAATCCTCAGACACCGAATCGCCAATTTTCCCTGAACCGGTTCCAAAAACTTTACCTCAAATCAGCCTTCACGCGCTGGCAGAAGTCCCAGCCCCAGAAACTTTTCGAATTTACGGCCATATTCATCACCATCGCGTCGTCACCTTGGTTGATGGAGGTAGCACTCACAACTTTATCCAGTCACGAGTGGCTAAATTTCTTCACCTCCCCAACGGCTGCCCTCAAAGTGATGGTCGACAACGGAAATACCCTTGATTGCGATTCCACTTACCCTATTGTTCCTTTATCTATTCAGGGCCACACATTTACTTTGGACTTATTTAATCTTCCCCTTAGCGGTGCCGACATAGTCTTAGGTGTGCAGTGACTTAAACTTCTCGGCCCAGTCACCACTGACTATTCAACTTTGACCATGAAATTTTTTTACCTAGGCCAGCCCATCACACTTTACGCAGACGTACCTCTAATCCCCACCAGCGTCTCTGCCCAACAAATTAAACGTCTTGCACAAACCCAAAGCATCTCAGCCTTGTTCCACCTTTCTCCAATACCAGACCCCGAACCTTCTTCCAATAACCCACCTGACGCCATTACTGACTTACTCACCCAATTTGATCTTATTTTCCAGGAGCCCCAACACCTTCCCCCACATCGTTCCATCACCCATAACATCCATTTATTATCCAATTCAAATCCGGTGAACGTTAGACCTTACCGTTACCCTTATTGCCAAAAAACTGAGCTGGAAAAACAAGTAGCTTCCATGCTCGCCGCCGGCCTCATCCAACCCAGTCAAAGTCCCTTTTCTTCTCCGGTACTATTAGTCAAAAAGAAAGATGGAAGTTGGCGTTGTTGTGTCGACTATCGCGCACTCAATACTATCACGGTGAAGGACTGTTTTCCCATGCCCACCATCGACGAGCTGTTAGACGAATTGGGCCACGCTTCATGGTTTTCTAAGTTGGACCTACGCCAAGGTTTTTATCAGATACGTATGGCAGACGAGGACATCTCCAAAACGGCTTTCCGAACACACCAAGGTCATTACGAATTCAAAGTAATGTCTTTCGGTCTCTGCAATGCACCCTCTACCTTCCAGGCCACCATGAACGAGCTCTTAAAACCATTTCTCCGCAAGTTCGTCGTTGTTTTTTTTATGATATTCTGGTATACAGCCCCTCGTTTTCTGCCCACATCGAACACCTTGTGGTCGTGTTCTCATCCCTTTCACAGGGAAAGTTTTACCTGCGTCGTTCTAAGTGCCTATTTGCCCAGGACCGCCTCCATTATCTCGGTCACATCGTTTCCGCACAGGGTGTAGCCCCAGACTCCGACAAAATTAAAGTAATGGTAGAATGGCTTGTACCTTCTTCCCCATCAGAATTGCGCGGCTTTCTGGGACTCACCGGGTTTTACCGAAAATTCATTCAACGGTACGCCGCCGTCGCCGGTCCTTTAACAGCCCTCCTCTGCAAGGACCAATTCAATTGGCAACCTGAATCCCAGCATGCGTTTGAACTCCTAAAACAACTCATGGCAGAGGCTCCTGTGCTCACCACCCTAGACTTCTCCATTCCGTTCATCATCGAATCGGACGCTTCAGGCATGGCCATGGGAGCAGTTCTCCTCCAGAACTCACACCCCATTGCTTATTATAGCAAGGCATTCTGCCCTCGTCTCCAACGCGCTTCTACATATGTCCGCGAACTCCATGCCATTACTTCAGCAGTGCGAAAATGGCGCCATTATTTGTTGGGCCACCACTTCATCATCCTTACAGATCATCGGAGTCTAAAGAGCTCATGTCCCAAGTAATCCAGACACCCGAGCAACAAATATATTTGTCCAAACTTCTAGGCTATGATTACACAATTCAATACAAGTCTGGTGCCAGTAATACCGTTGCTGACGCACTCTCACGAATTCCTTGCACCCATTTGTTCATGTTATCACTTCCAAATTTCGAGTTTCTCGAACAACTTCGTAAGGCTCTTCATGTTGATAGTGGATACAAAGAGCTTACCCACCAAGTCCAACACCACCCAGCGGATCACCCTGATTTTACTATCCGTAATGACATGTTGTTTTTTCGAGGAATGATTTGGTTACCTCATAACCATCACTTCATCCCTTTACTGTTGAAGAATTTCATAAAACCCCCTTGGGTGGCCACATGGGTGTAGCTAAAACAACTCACCATCTCCAGGATAATTTTATTTGGCCCCAACTTCGATCTGATGTCAGTAAATTTATATCCCAGTGCACGACGTGTCAACAGATGAAATATGAAACAAAAAAACCAGCCGGCCTGCTTCAACCGTTAACCACCCTGTCATCAGTTTGGGAGGATTTATCGCTGGACTTCATCACTGGCTTACCAATTTCAAACGGATTCACTACTATTCTCGTGGTGGTAGATCGATTCTCAAAAGGGGCCCACTTTGGCTCTTTACTGCCCAAGTACACTGCTTACAAAGTTGCCTTATTATTTTTGGACATGGTCTGCAAACTCCATGGGTTCCCACGCAGTTTGGTATCAGACAGGGACCCCTTGTTCATCAGTGCTTTTTGGAGGGAGTTATTCCGTTCAAGTGGAACGAAGCTTCGCATTAGCACTTCTTACCACCATCCATTCCTCGTTACATTCTCGGTTCCTCTCCAGTGGAAGCTACTGATAATCTCCTGTCAACCCGAGCCGCCATCCACTCCATATTACACCGTCGACTTCTCAAAGCTCAAGTTGCAATAAAAAATGTTGCAGATACCCATCGCCGAGATGTCAACTTTGCCGTCGGTGATTGGGCATATGTCAGACTTCGTCCATACCGCCAAACATCACTCATGACTACATACAACAAATTATCCAAACGGTACTACGGCCCGTTCTTGATCGAGGAACGCATCGGTAAAGTGGCCTATCGCCTGAAACTGCCTCCTGCTTCAAAGATTCACCCAGTATTTCATATTTCAGTTTTGAAGCTTCACCAAGGACCCTTACCCGACACTCCGGCCTCCCTTCCTCCCACCAATTCCGACAACAACCCAATCATTGAACCACTTACTGTCCTAGACTGGAAGTGGGACCATTCCTCCTCTCCTCCAACCAAGATGGTTCTCATCCAATGGTCAGGGTTGGCACCAGAAGACACTAGCTGGGAACAGTGGAATGATATGTGCAGCTCTTACAACCTTGTGGACAAGGTTATTTTTCCAGGTGGGGGAGATGATAGTTGCACAAGCAACACAGGGTACTCCAGCAAAACCAAGAGGACCATCAGAAAATCAAGCCACCTCAATGACTACGTATAACCAACTGCACATGGGTAAAAAGACAATAGTCACATAGAATATATCAATATTCTCTTTGCCTCGTTAGAGAAAATCCGTTATAACAAACATTCTAGAAAGTCTGCTAGCTGGCCATGATTGATAACAAACAACTTTCGTTTGTAATTTTTCTATATATATCGGCAAAATAAATAAATGAGGCACAAAAGTTATTATCCATTATTTTTCTTCTTCTCTGCCTTAGTTCCTTAGTCTAACATCCTCTCTATCTTTTTTGAAGCAAACCATCCTCCTTTCATACCATGCACTCGTCTTCTTTTACAATAAATATCATTAAGCATAGTTTTTGAACAATAAATGCAACACGATAGTTAAGAACTTATCTCATTACATTTAAAATTTTCAAAGTTCAATTTGATGTTAATTAAAGAATGACATAAGAAAAATTGATATTAAAAAACTGTGTTGACATATTTATTTGTTTGTTTATTATCAGGTTGACTTTTTATTATTAAAATTAAAGCTTCGTTTGATTCCGTGGAGAGAAGAAGGAACGATTAGGATTTAGGATGGACGAAAAACAGCTTATTATTGTCATTCAATTCTTCTTCCACAGTTTGGAACAATCCAATAAAAGAAGGAAAGAAATGATTCACATGGGTATCACATAAGGGTATGTTCCATCTAAATTTGGATGAGAAAGGACAAGATTTTTCTGTTGCATTTAAAGATAAAAATATCTTTATTTTTTTTATAACGTGTTTATCATATTTCATTCTTTATTTTAAACATGTAAATTATCTTTATACATATTTTTCATTCTACTTACTTTCTAATAGGATTTTTATGTATCTGTTTTTTTTCCTCCAAATACCAAACAACTTTAAAACTCATTTTATTTTCTACTTATTCTTTTCTTCAGCTTTTTCTCTTTTCACTTTTTCAAACCAAACGTATCTTAAGACAATAATGTTTTTTTATAATTAAAAGTTTGGGTAATTTAGATTCAGGAAATTCATGAAGGTAAGGATAAATTTCAATACTTAAACAAAATTATCACATGCTTAGTGACTAGTGAGTATCAAACTCACATTTTTAAAGATATAAATTTATTTTTTACCAGATTAGATCAACCTTTATTAATTTTTTAGATAATATTATTGAATTTATCAGGTATAAAATAATGAAAATATAAAATTGGCATTATATATTAATATGAAATTATTTTTAAACTTTAAAAAATATTATTATAAAATTTAATAAAATTATCATAAAAATTAATTTTATCATAACAAATGTCACTGACCAACCTATGTTATGCTCATGGGGTGCACCCACACCCCTCAAGTTTAAAAATATATAAGAATATTATTAATGTTATTACTTTTTCCCCTGATTTTGTAACTTGATCCCATTTACTTCAATTTTATAGTTGTCATCAACTTTTGTTTATTATTGACTAATTTATTTTGTATGTTTCGTTTCTTTTACACTTAACCGGTTAGATATTTTATTCTATTTTATAGGATATAATATGTTTCTATCCTTGTAAAAAATCTAAAATTCAGATTTAGTTTCTCTAAATTTTTCTATCCATTTATGTTCCTCTAACTTTGTAATATAGCCCTTTCGCTCCTGAATGATTTAAATAACACCTTATAGAGGTGTCAAAAGTTATTTAGAGCGCTTTCAGGAGTATATTTCAAAATTAGAAGAGCGAAAAAAAGAAAAAATATTAAAACTGAACTTAAAAAAGTTTAGAAAAACTAAAAAAATATTTTTATTTTATTTGTATATGTATGATAATAGATTTTAAAAAAAAAAAAAAATTGCCTCACTCTGCATCTTGGATCCGCCACTATCAGCCATTTATAACTAAATGATTATATAAAATTTAGACTGTGAATGCTTATATTACAATTTATTTGTAACATTACGACATTAATCGACGCTCTCATGTGGTCACAAAAAAACTCTACGCTACCACGTTTTCTTTTTTGTCTAAAAATTCGACGACATTAATCTCTTTATTTTTTCACGATTTCGGTTTTTATTTTAAATTTTTTATTATTTTAGTCTAATTCTTAATTTTACATATGTTTTTCATATTTTATTTTAGTCAAATTAAACCTTAAATTTAACATATTCACCTAAAATATCATAAAAATAAATAAATTAATTAAAATATAAAAACAAATGTATGTAAAATTAAGAATTAGATTAAAACTAAAATTTTAAAAATATAAAAACTAAAATAAAATAAAAATAAGAATTATTAAAAGAACAAAATTATAATTTAATCTTTCTTTTAAGTTGATATATCATTATATTACATATTAAATACTACTTTATATTGGTACAAATAATAATTTGATTAATTAAACGATGGAGTCACGGGTACAATTGCGTGTGCCTGGCCATCATTTCTTGCTAAGCAGTGGCACTCATTAGTCATTGCTGTATTTTTTTGTCCTGTGTCTGTTGTTTGTTCACGTCGAGATACTCAACTCGATGAATTCGTTGGAAATATTTTTTTTTGTCTGCTATTTTTGAAGTATTTGGGGGTATGGGAATAATAATTCTCACTTGAGTGTTACTGAATTCATCAATTATACACTTTTTTCATTAACTAGCCAATTGCTCTATGGGTTGTGTTATTTTATGGGGCATGCAGGGGGCCAAGATTGTGCTTTGCTTCCCCATATAGTGCAGTAATCATTTCTTGTCAGTAAATCACTCTGATGTGTCTTGGCCTGGTTTCTGCATGCATTGTCATGCCTCATGCTTCTCTCCCATCCCATGAGGGCACCCCCACAACGGGTTCAGATTGTCTCCAATCAAACATTTAATTCTTTCACTAGTAGAGAAAAAAAATACAATGAGTAATTGGATCTCACACACCCACTGTAAATAAGATTTCACGCATTTATTGTGTTTTTCTCTCTCTTGCTAAAAAAAAATCTAGTATTAAAGAGAAATTTTATTTCCCCACAACACTCTTTCTTTCCCTCATAAGAAAGACAAACCAAACTCCTCTTGCGTGTGTGCCTTGTAGAGTTGTAATGACCCTTTTTTTTAATAGATTATATATATATATATATATATATATATATATGAAGCAATATTGTTCAAATATAATAACACTATTATAAATGATGAAATTTTCTTTTTTTTTTAGTATTTAACATAATTCTATCTAAAATTTAAGGTCAAAACTTATGATTACGCGAATAATTTTACAGCAATTATTGATCCATGCTTTCGGTGTAATTGTAATAATCTTTTTTAATAAATTTTTTATGTATCATTTATTATAAATAATATTATTTGAGTCAAATATTAATACTATTATGTCACTTAATCTTGGATGATAATCCTGTAGTGTTCCCTATTTTGCTTATTGGACGGGTAAGACATAAGAGCACAAATCGACCTGAATTCCACTCATGGGGTGTTCTGTGTATAGTTGTAAAATTCGATTCGGTCATTGATTTGGTTGAGATAGTGAGTTAATGGATCAGTAGTCCAATCGGTGGGTCAGTAATTGGCCCAATTTGATCCGGTATATATTATAAATTCAAAATTATATATGTATTTATTATATATCAGTATATAACTAACATTATTTGAATAAGAAAAATCTATCCATATTTCAAAATTTAAATTTTTTAAAAAAATTCAAAAAGATCCAATAACAAAATGAAATTGGAAACCTGATCAAATCAGACCGATCCAATCTGATACCCGACTAGGTTTGATATGGTCAATCTAAGTTAATCCAAGATCAATTGCATTTCTAATCCGAACATGAAAAAATCCAATTTGTTTATTGGATTTCGATCCAACTGGATTAACCGGCCGATTCAAACATTGTATTGGACATTGGTGGTGCATGAGTTGCCCCTTTCCCTATGTCAACTAGTACTAACTGCTATCTTTCATCATGATTTTTTTAGCATGAAAAAGGATGAAAAAGGACGTCAAGGAAAATAACAGGGATGTTGAAAATGAGGTTGCATGTGAGGTTTGACATGCATGCGACTCCCATGTGGATCTTTCTCAAACAATTACTCTGTCCCTCTAATAATGTTCACCTATCATGAATGTTGCATCAAAATTAATACACTTACTAGTGAGTAAAGTATTTTTACCGTTATTTTTGGAGAAAAATTAAAAGATAATAATGGTATGTCACCCGAAAACCATCATATAGTTATGTTTATTTGAATTTCACGTTTCGTTTTTTATTCTTCTCCCATTTTTAATTTTTTATTATTGAATATTCTACATTGATAAGCAACATAGTCAAAATAACATACATAAAATCAACAAATCGTTGATTATATTAGAATTGATCTTTTTTAAATAATGTCTTAAATTAGAACTTTTTGAATAACAAAAATTGATATTTTATTAAAGATGATCAATCAAGTTTTTTCATATATTAATCATCGGTAAAATTGTTAAATACTCCACATTAAGGAGGCGTTTGATAACAAAAATGTTTATTCATACCTAAGAATCATGATTCATTGAAAAATCGATTTATGGGAATTATAATTCCTGGGAACGTGTAAAATATGTTTGGTTAGTTTTAATATGTTTCATAGGAATTAAAGATTTAGGTAAAATATATAACTAAAACTTTTCTTTCACTTGGAAAAGTTGGATTCCAGTCCCTCCCTTTATAAATGTTTTTACGTAAAAATGAGCTAAAATTGATTCTAGAGAACCATAATTTACTGAAAGTATTTTTCATCAATTGCATTTCAAACATGAGAATCATAATTTCTTAATTTAAGATTCCTAAAAGAGTAATTTTTTTTTATCTATCAAACACTCCCTAATATCATAGTGACCAGAAAAACATATATAAGGAGAGAATAATTTTTTTTGTCATGAATTGGTGTTTGAGATTAAGTTATACACTAACCAAATTTTAAAATAGTATTAGATCTTAATTATTGTTGCTAGACCTATTAATTAAGCTAATTCAGCAAAACAAAACTATTAATTAAGTAATTTGTTATGTTATTGGACAACCTATAAATGTCTATTTTTACAAATTTCAGGCTCGGAGTTATATCCTCCTGGCATAAGAAAAATATGATAATGATCTCATATTTGTTAGTAATATGATCACAATAATATATAGGAGAAAAAAATATCGCACTTTTTTATTGTTATTTTCTTATCTTTATTTGTAATTTGTAATAAATCAATAATAATTGATGTAAGTGTTATTATGGTTTGTATCTCTTAATTAACTGATTTAAGGTTTAAATCTTAATTAATTCTTGATTATAAAATAAATTATGTTACGACAAAAATATTTATTTTGTGTCTATAATTTTTGACTTTTAACATAACTTATTTTATATTAATACCATGCTCAACTTTTTTTATAATTTATAATATTGTTGTTTTACATTACCTTTTTTTTTTTGCCATGATTCCATGTTAGTAACCGAACTTTGTACATCATGATATTTCTTGTCAGGTAATATACACTACACGAGCTCAACTACAGAACTACGGTTAATAATGGGTGATCATGCCACCACAATAGCTTTTAAAATTACGAATAAGGGCCTTGAACATTACCGCAAAAAATTAGAGAGTAACCTGAATTCAAAAATATTGGAACCTATAGATTAGACAGTTACTTGAATTAAAAAAATATAGAAACATTACCCCAAAAAATTAGACAGTAACTTGAATTTAAAAAAGCAAAGCTAAAACTTGAATGTTTCATAACAAACTATTATAGCATCTTTGCTTGATTTTGATTTAAGATTTGATATTCACTAGATCTCCTAAGAACGGAGACGAAGAGATTTTCAACATGAAGAATGAGTTCTTGTAGAAGAACCTTGAAGATATGTATATTATTCAAAAAAATAAATTTTATCCCCTCTCTAATATCTCAAAATGAGATCTAGCACTAAAGAAAAAATAGAAAAGATCTAGAGAGATCTTTAATCCTACGTGATGTTGGAAAATTAATTCATAAATCCTTATGGTGAAAATCATCACCCAATAAAACTTCAGAAACATCATATTGGACCATCAAGAAATCTTAAACAAATAAAGTGTACTTGTTTCCATTGCAACAGTGATTTATCATTTTGCTCTTGTAGCCTTTTAATCTTTCCTTATGAGTTTTAGTCTTCTTCAGTTAAATACACTCCTTAGAGGTTATTCTCTCTAGATGGGAAAAAAAGAAAGAAAACTTGATTAGAGATATTGAGGGATCATAACCCTATATATAGTGTTTTTCTTTATTGTTGAGCCAGTAAACTCCTATTAAACTTAATTGGCCCAACACTGGTATCCACCCAATTATCCCATATTTACTTAGGAATCTATTTGGGCATATTTAATTTATCACTTTAATTTACTCAATATATATTAAATAGCATAATATAATTATTAATAAATATGTAGCAAATAATAATGTCAGGAAATTTAATTTCCTAACAATCTTCCACTTGGGCTACATGTTGACTAAGATAATTATATCATATATTCTTAGTGTGCAACTGTATGCTATTTGTCCTTAGATTCATCCTCAGATACAATCTGGTTCATCTCCTATATTAATATGAGATCATGGCGACTTTTGTCACTATTATGTGTAACTAAACCTTCCATGGTCATTACACCAATATATTTAACGACATAGATCAAGTATAGATGAGTGACATGAAAATTACATGCAATGTGATATCTACCATGCCTATTTCCAACTGGTCATTCTTTAGTTCTAATGAGATCAATCCTTAATTTTTTGCATACACAAAGCAGAAACACAAGCACAAAAATACACATTCAGAGACAAAATAACATCAAAAATCTTTATTCTGCATAAAATAAACATATAAATATTTTTACATAGAACACCAACATAAAGAACTCTCACTAAATCATAGTGTCATCAAACAAAATAACACTTATATGAGCAGTATGCTCGTGAAAGACCTTATGCACTAAGCCTTTAGTAAGCGGATCTGCAAGCATGAAGTTTGTCCCTATGTTTCTATGGAAATCTGACCACTCTGAACTCTTTCTTTAACAACCAAAAACTTTATATCGATGTGCTTCAATTTTGAAGAGCTTATGTTATTGTTGGAGTACAACACTGCTGATTTATTGTCACAATAAATCTTTAGTGGCCTTTCAACACCACTTACTGCACGCAATCCTGGGACAAAATTTCATAGCCATACCTCATGGTTGGACGCCTCAAAACAAGCTACAAATTCAACGACTATAGTAGAGGAAGCTACGAGTGGTTGCTTATCACTTTTTCAAGAAATAGCTCCTCCAGCCAACATGTAAACATAACCTGACGTGGATCGTTTATTATTTTGGCATCCAGCAAAATCAGAGTCAGTATACCCGATGATCTCTAATTCATCTGATCTTCGATATGTAAGTATGTAATCTTTTGTTCTCTTTAAATAACACATAACCCTTTTAGCTGCTTTCCAATGATCCATCCCTGGGTTACTCAAGTATCTACCCAATACTCCCACATGAATGCTATGTGAGGACGAGTGCAAACTTGAGCATACATTAGACTTCCTACAGCTGATGCATAGGGAATCTTTTCCATTTCCATTGTCTCAAGTTTATTCTTTGGGCATTGTTTGAGATTAAACTTATCTCCTTTAGATATGGGCGTATCTCCTGATGCATAATCTTTCATGCCAAATATTTCCAAAATATTTTCAATATAGCTCTTTTGTGCAACCCAAGGATACCTCGAGAACGATCTCGGAGTATTTGTACTCCTAATACAAAAGATACGTCACCAAGATCTTTCATCTCAAAATTCTTAGTGAGAAATTTCTTGGTTTCCTGCAATAAGCATATATCGCTGCTAGCAAGTAATATATCATCGGCATATAAAATTAGGAAGATAAATTTACTCCCACTAAATTTATGATATACACAATCTTCCACCATGTTCACTTCGAAATCATAAGAGATTATAACTTGATGAAACTTGTGATACCATTAACGAGAAGCTTGTTTGAGACCGTAGATGGATTTCTTTAACTACAAACCATAGACTTTGAATATCCAAAAACAAAGTTTTCTAGCTGGGTCATATAAATTGTCTCATCAATGTTGCCATTGAGAAACATTGTCTTAACATCCATCTGATGTAGCTCTAAGTCAAAATGAGCCACAAGTGCCACAAGTGTCCTAAAAGAGTCTTTCGAAAAAACCGGAGAGAAAGTCTCTTTATAGTTTATGCCTTCCTTTTGAGTGAAACCCTTAGCGATGAGACAAACCTTATATCTTTCAATATTACCTTTTGAATTCCTTTTGGTCTTAAATATCCATTTACAACCAATAGGTTTCACACTTTCAGGTAACTCGACAAAATCCCAAACATCATTGTTTTTCATGGATTTCATCTCATCCTTCATGGCATCAATCCACTTATGAGCTTATAATTGTCTAAGACTTGTTGGAAGTTGATTGGGTCATCTTCCTTTAAGCCTAAAATATTATCATGCTCTTGGAGAAAAACAATATAATCATCTGAAATGTCATTTTTCCTATCTCTAGTGGATCTTCTTAGTGACACTTCTTGAGGTTGTTGACTTTGTTCCATAGGTACTATTAGGGAAATTTCATTGTTGTCTTGTTCTGGAATGATGTTAGGAATAAGAGTCTGATCATTAATTATTTGTACTGGAGCTGCATCTTGAATGACAACAAGTCAGGATGATGACAACGTCAGGAAAAGAAACAAAATTCTCTTCCTCAAAGACAACATTTCTTACTTTATCTTCCCCTTCAAAGTCAACATCCTCAAGGAATCTCACATTTCTCATTTCAAAAATTGATCTCATAGTGGGATCGTAAAACTTAAAGCCCCAAGAGCGTTTAACATATCCAACAAAATAGCAGCTAATAGTTCTTGAGTCCAACTTTCTTTCATTAGGCTTATAAGGCCTTGCTTCAGCTGGACAACCCTAAATATGTAAATGTCTTATGCTAGGTTTTTTTCCTGTCCATAGGCTCATAGGGGGCTTTTGTCATTGCCTTAGTTGGAACCCTATTAAGGATATAAATTGCAGTCTTTAATGCTTCTCCCCAAAGTGATTCAGGTAAAGAATAATGACTAATCATGCTTCTCACCATATCCTTTAGAGTCCTATTCATTCTCTCTACAACACCATTCATGCTAGGTTTGCCAGGCATTGTATATTGCAGGACAAATCCACATTCCTTTAGGAAATTAGCAAAGGGTCATGGACGTTGTTCTCTTGATCCATCAGATCTACCATAATAGTCACCACCACAGTCAGATCTAATAGCCTTAATTTTCTTGCCTAGTTGAAGCTCAACTTCGGCTTTATATTGTTTGAACATATCCAGAGATTGTGACTTCTCATGAATCAAGTATAGATAATCATATCTTGAATAATCATCTATGAACGTAATAAAATATGTTGACCATTCCAAGAGACAGTAGGGAATGACCCACAAATATTCGTATGAATTAGTTCTAAAATGTCAATGACTCTAATGGCATATACTTTCTTTGTGTTTGTATATTTCCCCTTAATACATCAATACAAACTTGAAAATCATTCATATCAAGGGATCCAAGAATTCCATCATCCATAAGTCTCTTAATTCTCAATTTCGAGATATGACCTAGGCGCTTGTGCCAAAGAGTAGCAGAATTCTCATTTAATTTTTGCTTTGTACCTCGCGCACTAGAGTGAAAAATTTCGTTATCAAAAGTAATAGTATCAAGCATATAAAGATTATCAATTAAAGAACCAGTAGCAATAACATTTGAATTTAGAGAAAGACTAACTTTATTATTGCCAAATGAACAAAAATAACCAAATTTGTCCAAACTAGAAATAGAAATCAAATTTCGTCTAAATGACGATGCAACATAAGTCTCAATCAAATCCAAATAGACACAAGTCTTTAATAATAATATGAATTTTTCAATAGCTTGTACTAAAACTTTCTTGCCATCGCCCACAAAGATGTATCTTTTAGCATCATTTGGCGGTCGGCTCCACAAGCAACCTTGCATAGACATACTTATGTGAGTAGTAGCACCAGAATCTACCAACCAAGTATTTTTAGGTACAGAAGCTAAATTAACTTCAGAACAAACAACAATGAGAGTCTTACCCTTCTTTTCATGTCATATAGCATACGTGGAACACTGTTTCTTCATGTGTCCACTCTTTTTGCAGAAATAGCAAGTAAATTCCTTATCCTTCTTTTTTTGTTTCTTCAGCATAGGTGATTCATCTGCAGTGTCCTTAGCTCTCTTCTTTTTCTTATTATGAGAGGTTGATGCCAAGTAAGCATTATCAATTTTTTCTTCCTGAAGCCTTTCTTCCTCTTACACACAGTGAGCAATGAGCTCATTAAGAGTCCATTTATCCTTTTGTATTGTAATTTACTACAAATTGACCGTATTATGCAGGAAGAAAAATAAGAACCAAGTGCACAAGCATATCATCAAATATCTCTAACTTTAGCGCCTTGAGTTTTCTGGCAAGATTAGACATCTCAATAATGTACTCCCTTATGTTCCCATTTCCTTTATACTTCATGGTTACAAGTTTTGCTAATGTGTTACTCGTTTTCGCTTTTTCATTTTTAGCAAAATATTGCTCAATTTCTTTGAGGAACTTCCTAGCATTAGTGCTCTCAGTAATAGAGCCTCGAAACACCTCCGGAATGGAGCGTTCATGATCATCAAACTCATGCGGTTAGAGCACTCTCACTTCTTTATGTAATCCAAATTTGGATTTTCTGGAATGGAAGTGAGTTTCTCTATCCTTAGTGCAAGGTCTAGATCTATGCAACCAAGAACAATTTTCACATTCTCTTTCTATAATTTAAAGTTCATCCCGTTCAACATAGGAATCATGTTCACTTGAGCAACATAATTAACAGTAGTAGCAAAAACTGTATAGAGAACAAATAAGATAACATATTTAACATCCATGTCATACCAAATACATAATTAAAACAAAATGCATATCCATGACATTAAAAAACAATCCAAATCAACGTGGGCCCAGTTACAAGACACCTAGCACGACATTAACATTTGATCTTTGGACCAAAAGTATCAACTTGTAAGTGGTACTCTCAATGCAGTAATCAAACATTGACAATAAATCATGTCAAGTTATAGTTTTCCTTTGGACCGACTACTGCTTACATCAAACATTAAGACATATTTATCACCACATGTATATATATCATTTGGCCAAATAATAATTTTCCTTTGGGCCGGTGATTATTCGTATAAATAACAAATATACGCATCTTTATACTTCACAATAAGGAATTATCCACAACAGAGGTTACTTTGACCAAAATATTGTTTCAATCAATTTATTATCAAATACAAGACAATTAAAAACAATAATAATAAAATAAACATAAAGCAAAAGTTTATTTATTTAATTAAATGCCTAAGTTCCTTAATTTTATTGCTCTTAATTTTCTGAATGAGATTATAATAAAATTATCCAAATTTTATCATAATAGATTGAATGTCATTCCTGATAACAAATTATTATTTAATTGTTGACAATAATTATTATTATTTTTAAATAAAAAAATCAGCAAATTATTTGCCAACAACATCTTCTGATGCAATAATCAACCTATGGGTTTCATTGTTTTTCTAATCTCTTCCCTAGCAAAATGTGAAAGATTACCTTTTGATTTACCAGAAGCAGAAGAAGAACTAGTAGCAGGTTATCAAACCAAATACTCGGGTATCAAATTTAGTTTATTTTATGTTGTTTCCTATTTAAACCTATTCATTTCTTCCTTATTTGTAACCCAGAAATCCACAAAGCAGAGTTCAAATAATTTTTTTGCAAATCATTTGATTTCTTGATAATTCAATATAACCAAGCTCTGATACCAATTGCTGAAAAATTAATTCATAAATCCTTATGGTGAAACCATCACCCAATAAAACCCCAGAAACATCATACTGGACCATCAAGAAATCTTAAACAAATAAAGCGTGTATGTTTCCACTGCAACAATGATTTATCCTTTTGTTCTTGTAGCTTTTTAGTCTTTTCTTATGAGCTTTAGTCTTCCTGAGTCAAATCACTCCTTAGAGCTTATTCTCTCTAGATGGGAAAGAAAGAAAGAAAACTTGATCCGACACATTGGGATCATAACCCTATATATAGTATTTTTCTTTATTGTTGAACCAGTAAGCTCTCATTAAACCTAATTGGCCCAACACTGATATCCATTCATTTATCTCATGTTTACTTAAGAATCTATTTGAGCATATTTAATTTATCGCTTCAATTTATCTAATATATATTAAATAGCATAATATAATTATTAACACAATATATAGTACATAATAACGTCAGAAAATTTAATTTCCTAACATGTGACACTATAAAATCTACCAAAAAATGGTCTAAAATTCTAATTTAAAATCTACCACTAAAGATGTTCTTAATAATTATGTTTACCGTTAAAAATTACATGTGCGTAAAACACCTGGTTTTTAAACCGTGTCATAATATTCGAAACAAAAAATAAATTAGAATTGTGTGTATATATGATCTCTAGTAGATCACTATATCACTACTCCTGATTTTAACAGCTTTCATTGTTTGTTTTTTTAAGTACAGACAACTTTCTTAGATTAATATGTAATAAAGGATCTTAATATATAATGTTATTACCGTACTAAATAAAGAATTAATAATAATAATTTTATTAAAATCACGTTAGGATTTTTTATTATTAGTAAAATATCACGTTAGGATATATTAATACGGTTTTCTAACGTGATTTTTACATAAGAAAACAAAATAATTATGCAATTAGTTAAAATAAGATTTTACATGACGAAAATTATATATATTTTTAATATGATTTTCAAGAAGGGGTGAAAATTTTAATCCGTTGAAAATACTACTTGTGGTCAAGATTAGAGTCAATTAGTATTGACTTAAAAGGGCTGACAAAAAAAAAATATTGTGACATTTCAAATTCTCAACTTTAATCAAAAATTATAATTTTCATTTTTTTAATCATGATATTTTATAAAATAATTTTTTCCAAAAACAATAATTAATTTTCTTCGAAATCATGATCAAACATAAAATAAAATAAGTATTCAAATCTAAACCATTTATTTAAAAAAATACAACTCACTATTCTTTCTATCAATAGTCTTTGAAGTATGTTTTTTCCTTTTGTTCTCTAAAGACTCTGACTAAGTGAACATTAATCAGTTAATTAATTAATCTAATGTAAATAGAATATAGGTCAGCCTCTCATTATTCATATCCTCTAGAAATACCGACAAGATGGCTATTTATTTCTCCTTCTTTGTGTCTCCATCCATACTCGATGCTTTTGATTTCTGTGTCCTAATCAATCATAACTACCATCTTAAAACATCTTTAGTGGTAGATCTCAAATTGGAATCTTAGACTATTTTTTAATATATTCATACGTCTTAGAGCATCTTTAGTGATAGATCTCAAATTGAAATCTTAGACTACTTTTTAGTATATCCATAGTGCACATAGGATTAAAGATTTCTCAAGATCTCTTATATTTTTTTCTTTAATGATAGATCTCATTTTGAGATCTTAGAGAGAGAGAGAGAGAAAAGAAGAAAAATTATTCTTTTTTAAACAATGTACATATCTTAAGAGATCTTCTACAAGAACTCATCTTTCATGTTGGAGATCTATTCAACTTCTTTATTGGAAGATCTAATGAAGATCGGATCTTGAGCTCAAGATGTTTGTTCAAGATCTTACACTAAAGATGCTCTCATATGTTTTCCTTTTCCGTCTTAAATCCAGTTGTTAGAATTTAATATTGGATTAATGGTCATTTTAGTTTCCCAATTTTCCAAATTTAATTTCTGATTTTTAACTTCGAAAATTAATATTAATTTTTATTTATTTATTTTTAAAATACTCAAATTTTAGTTCCTAAGCTAACAATTTTTCTTCCAAAACAGGGATTAATAATATGTTTAATTTAGGAAAGAAAAGTGAAAGAAAATAAGTAAGAAGTGGATGATTTTTAAGTCATTTTAAAAAAAGAAAATGAAGGATAAATATTTTTCTTTTGCTTTGTTTATTTGTCTAAAAAATGGAATATATATATATATATATGAGGGATTCGTTTATTTTAAAAGTTATTTTTTTAAAGTTATTTTTTATGTTAATTATTTATTTTCTTAAAATTTAATGATTAAAATTATTAAATATTAAAAAAATGAAAATAACTCTAAAAAGTAAATCACTTTCTATGTATATTGTTAATTCTTCCTCTATTAGGTATAAGTGTACAAGTGGACAAGATCAGATTTTTTTTTCTCTTTTCTTGAAGCCGGGAGGAAGTGATTACTACAAATAATTCTCATATCTAATTTATTTTGTGTCCAAAATAAGGGAAAAAGGAAGATAATGAGATTTTTCTAATGTAAAAGATAATAATATTCTCGTTCATATTATATTTTATTCTTCATTTGCATTATTATATATATATATATATATATATATATATTATCCTTCTTTTATTTGTCCTCTTTCTTTTTTTTTAACAACAGACAAATAATAAAATTTGAATATATAATCAAAGATAAAATATATTTTCTATCCTTAAATTTTTTTTTAAAATTTATGATTTTTGTTTCCAAACTTTTGGACACTAATGTTAATCGTACAAATTTTTATTCTATAGAGTGTTTTAGTCATATTTATCTTTGAAAAGGCTTCTAATCTAATATGCACAAAATTTTAATCCAACACCAAAATATTTTGACCTATTTTAACCCAACACCAGAAAACATCGTCACTTATGTCGTTTACACGCTCAAGCTCGTCTCAACCTCGAGGACCAGAAGGAGTTCTGTCACGCCGTGTTTGGAATCACGGCATGCTGCAACTCTGATGAAGAAGATGAATGTTAGTGGTGGTGGTGGTGTTGAAGAGACCCACAGAGGAAGTTGCAGTCCTCATTGTTGAGAAGTTTTATCTAAATTGAGACTAAAGCAAGAACACAACAATTTGACTGAATGACTCAATTTTATTAACTACAAACTTGGCTTATATAGTCATTTAATACATGACAAAAACAATAACTGAAAGCAACCCACTTAGCTAAAATACAAGCTAGTGGAAAGTGGTTACTGAAACAAGCTAAAACAAATATAACTAAATATTCCTAAAGACTAAGTTTTCCAAAATAGTAGGATATTATTCTAAACAGAAAAATACTACAAAAACTCCTTCATTCCCTCCCTTAAACTAAATGCTATGCAACAATTAGTTTAACTCAGAAATTTCACATACTCCTAGCAATTTTCTAAGCTTATGAAAAGTTTCAAGCTTCAAAGGTTTGGTCATTATGTCTGCAACCTGATCTTGACTCCCACAATGAACTAGTTCAATTTTTCCCTCTTGAGTAAGATTTCTAAGGAAATGAAATCTCACATCAATATGCTTGCTTCGACCATGCATGACAAGATTTTTAGACAACTTGATGGTTGAGCTATTATCCCACATTACAGTAATACCATTTCCATAAAAATGTCCCAGCTCCTCTAAAATTCTTTTCATCCAGGTTCCTTGACAAGCACATAGTGCAGCAGCCATAAACTTAGCTTCTGTAGTTGACAACGTCACAATGGGTTGTTTTTTTGAACACCGTGAAACAGCCCCTGACTCATTAAAAACACATAACCAGATGTACTTATTCTATCTTCCATATCTCCGACATAATCGCTATCTGTAAATGCTAACAACTTGCCATCTCCTCCTTTCTTATAATGAAGTCCATAGTTCACAGTCCCTTTTAAGTATTGAAGTGCTCTCTTAGCTACTTGCAGATGAATCTGCATTGGTTTGTCCATATATCTGCTTATGAGACAAGTAACAAACATCATGTCGGGTCTTGTGGCAGTGAGATACATTAAACATCCCACTAGTTGCTTGTAGTAAGTTTCATCAACATATTTTCCATCTCCATCTTTGCTTACTTTAAATCTTGGAACTATTGGACTGCTCACTGAGTTACTTTCCAACATACCAAACCTTTTCAAAATTTCCAATGCATATATAAATACCATCAAAATTTTGCAGCACCTCAATCCCAAGAAAAAACCTCATCTTCCCCAAGTCAGACATATCAAACTCTCTTAACATAGAGTTCTTAAATTCAGACATCATAATTTCACAATTTCCAGTGAAAATTAAATCATCAACATAAACACTTACAATGATAATTTTTCCTTCTTTGCTTCTCTTTGTGAATAATGTTTGCTCACTATCACATCTCTGAAAGCTTTCACCAATGAAATGTGCTTCAATTTGACTAAAGCAAGCTCGTGAAGCTTGTTTTAATCCATACAAAGCTTTGTGTAATTTGTAAACCAAATGCTCACTTCCATTCCTTTCATATCCTCTTGGCTGCTCCACATAAAAATCTTCACTCAACTCACCATGGAGGAAAGCTGACTTGACATCTAGCTGAAAAATCTGCCAATTCTTATGTGCAGCTATAGCGATAATCATCCTTACTGTATCCATCCTTGTCATTGGTGCATAGACTTCGGTGTAGTCCACTCCATACCTTTGAGAATACCCCTTAGCAACCAAACGAGCCTTGTACTTGTTGATCTTTCCATGTTCATTGTATTTGGTTTTGTAAACACATTTCACTCCAACTATTTTAGCCCTAACATGTAGTTCAATGAGTGTCCATGTATGATTCTTTTCATAGATTTAATTTCATTGTCCATGGCCTTTCTCCAATTTGTACTCTTCACAGCTTCCTCAAAACACAATGGATCAGTTGACACCATTAGTGCCATGTGTACTTCATCATCAAGCTAACCTTCTCCAATAACATAATCATTCATCCCATGCAGGAGGTCGCCTTTCTCTAGATTGCCTCAACCCCTCACTTCTTCATCTCCCCCATCATGGATCTCTCCTAACCCCCTCGTAATATTTTATTCATTTTCATTTTCACTCACCCTTACTTCTCTATCTCCTTCATCATGGATCTCTCTTAACTCCCTCACGATATTTTCTTCATTTCCACCATCATCCCATTCTAAATCTGGTACAGTTTATTTTTCATCCCAATCCAAATTCTTCTATTCCTCAAAAATCACATCTTTACTCATAACAACTTTCTTAGCAGATGGATCAAACAATCAGTATCCCTTTGGTTCGTCACTGACTCCCAACAAAACACAAGTAGTACTTCTATTATCAAGTTTAGGTTTGCTTACTTCTGGAACATGAATGTGCGTTATGCATCCAAAGACCCAAAAGTGATCAACTGATGGTTTTATTCCACCCCAAGGCTCTTCGGGAGTTACATCCTTGACTGCCAATGTGGGGCACCTATTTAGGACATAAACAACCTAATTCACTGTCTCTGGCAAAAAAATCTTTGGAATGCTTTCATCAGATAGCATGGAATGAACCATGTTCATAATGGTTCTATTTTTTCTTTCAGCAATGCCATTTTGCTATGGAGTATAAGCAATGGTTAATTGCCTCTTGATCCCACTTTGTTTGCAAAAATCATTGAACTCATTCGAATTAAATTCTCCTCCTCTATCGGTCCGTAGACACTTAATAGACATCTCAACTTCTTTCTCAACCATAGTCTTAAAGTATTTGAAAGAATTTAAAGCTTCTGACTTCTCTACCAAGAAATACACCCATGCTTTTCTACTATAATCATCAATGAATAACAGAATGTACCTTTTATTGTTGTTAGATATGGGACTGATAGGACCACATATATCTGAATGAATAAGTTCCAACTTCTGAAATGCTCTCCAATTACTCTTCCTTGGAATGGAGTCACGATGTTGCTTTCCATTGATGCAATCAATGCATGTCATTGTTGAAACAGGGAGCTGAGGAAGTCCATGAACCATGTTTTTGTACAACAATGTTCTCAATCCTTTGAAACTTAGATGTTCGTACCTTTGATGCCAGAGATGCGATAAATTTTGAGCTTTTGTGTGAAAGCACTGATCTGATTGTGCTTGTGGAGAGGTTTGAGATTGGGGCAGCAAGATAAACATCTTATTAGTACTCATGTTGGTCTGAATTATCAAACCCTTCTCTTGATGATATATCTTGCACACCCCTCCCTTGATCAAAATTACCAAACCCTTTTCCTGCAACTGCCCTATGCTCAGGAGATTATTTTTTAATTCTGGAATGTAGTATACTTCAGTAACAACGAGATTCATTCCATTCAATAGTAACCTCACACTTTGTTTTCCCATCACATTCATCTTACTGTTGTTTCCCAATTTCACGGAATGTCAGAATTTGTCATCAAGTTCTTTAAACATCGTTTGATCACCACACATGTGATTAAATATCCTGAATCAAGGAACCATGCATATTCTCTTTTAGCTCCATCCAACTCCACATAAGACATCAAAAACATTTATGTTTCTTCATCAATTTATGCATAATTAGCTTCTTTGTTCCAAGGGCATTCATCCGAAAATGGCCAATTTGATGGCATTGATAACCCTCTATGGTTGCCTTGTTGAAGTTTCCTCGACCTCTTCCTCTTTGGGCACCTCGACCATAACCTCTTTCTCCTTCATATGTCACTTTCAAGGCTTGTTCCTCACCACGATGTCTTTGGAACTTCTGTTCATGCACTATTAATGAGCTTTGTAACTCATCAACATAAAGAGCGTCAATGTCCTTTGACTCTTCTATAGAACATACGATATAGTTAAACTTCATAGTTAAAGATCGTAGAATCTTTTCTACCACTTTGACGTCTGACATCTTCTCTCCATAAATTCGCATTTTGTTGGTCACTGTCATGACCCTGGAGAAGTTTGCTTTAAGGTCCTTCAACTTCATCTCATCATTCTTCTTTCGTTCCGCTTATGTTTGTATCACTCCGCTTGCTTGCTCATTATAGCTAGGATCGATCAACTCCCAATATTCCTTATATCTGAGGAAATTTTCCATTAGCATGTTCCAATGATCATAATGACCTTCAAAACGTGGAATTGCCGGTTGTACAAAGCTCCCTTCAATAGTCTTTTTTTTGTGCTGCTGCAAAATTATCAAAGACTGTTGCTCTGATGTACCAGGCCTAGTGGGGACTTTGATACCAGATTGTTGAGAACTTTTATTTGAATTGAGACTTTTATAGCAAGAACGCAACAATTTGACTAAATGACTCAGTTTTATTAACTGCAAACTTGGCTTATATAGTCATTCAATACATGACGAAAACAATAACTGAAAGCAACCCACTTAGCTAAAATACAGGCTAGTGGAAAGTGGTTAATTACTGAAACAAGTTAAATCAAATATAACTAAATATTCTTAAAGACTAAGTCTTTCTAAATAGTAGGATATTATTCTAAACAGAAAAATACTACAACAACTCCTTCACTCATTGTCGACAGACACCAGATTTGAAACGAAAAGCACTAGATCTAAAACAACGGTGATGGCTCTGACGATTTGTTATGAGGAGAAACCGAAGGTGGTTTGTGGTGGGTGTCAGTAGGACGATGGCTGGAGGGGGGAGGGTTATTGATGTCACGGTGTTGAGGAAGAAAGAAGTGAAGAAAGGGATAGGAAAAGGGTAGGTCTTAGAGCACCTTTAGTGCTAGATCCCAATTTGGGATCTTAGCTTACTTTTTGGTGGACCTCCAGTGCCACGTAGGATTGAAGATCTCTTAAGATCTGTAACATTTTTTCCTTTATTGGTAGATCTCAAATTGAGATCTTAGATAATTTTTAATGGGTCCCACATGGACCCCACTTTTAAATTTTTTAATTTTGATTAAATTAAATATAATTAATTAAGTAATAAATTTTAATTAATAAAGCATAAAAAATATTAATATTAAGAAATGATAAATTTTAAATAATTTTTATTTATAACTAAATGTTAAATAAGTGAAAAATACATAAAATTGATAATAAAAAAATGCAAGACATCAATTTTGAAGATAAATCAATTTTCATCATTTTTGTGACTGAAATGTTCCCAAATATGCTCTACCAAATCTGCTTGAAGTTGTTGATGAATTCCTCTTGTATGCATAACACGTCTTGTTTGCAAGTATGTAGCAAAGTCAGGAGGAGCACCACGAGATACTTCAACATTTGAAATATCATTATCTACGTGATCATAATCAATATCGACATTACCACCAAATGTATCTTGTTCATCTTCGATAATCATGTTATGCAATATAATGCATGCCAACATTATATCCTTCATTGTATCCATGTTCCAGGAACGCGATGGACCGTATATAATTGCGAATCGAGATTTAAGCACACCAAATGCTCGTTCAACATCCTTTTTTACCGCTTCTTGACATTTTGAAAATAATTTCCTTTTTGGACCTTGTGGCATTGGTATGGTCTTCACGAATGTGGCCCAATTAGGATAAATACCATTTGCAAGATAGTACCCCATATTGTATGGAATTCCATTAATTGAAAATTGTACTGCAGGAGCTCGACCTTGCAAAACCTCATCAAACACAGGCGATTGATTTAACACATTAATGTCATTGTTTGAACCTGCAACTCCAAAAAATGCATGCCAAATCCACAAGTCTTGCGAAGCAACTGCTTCAAGTATTATTGTGGGTTTGCAATGATCACCTCTACGAAATTGACCCTGCCATGCAACTGGACAATTTTTTCACTCCCAATGCATGCAATCAATAGAACCTAACATACTTGGAAACCCTCGTGCAGCTCCAATTTGTAGAAGGCGGTTTATGTCATTGTTGTTGGGCCTTCTCAAGTACTCTTCTCCAAATATCTCAATGACACCTCTTACAAATTTTTGTAAGCATTGAGTTGCGGTGCATTCGCCAATTCTAATGTACTCATCAACACAATCAGCAGGTGATCCGTATGCCAATATACGGATAGCTGCAGTACACTTATGCAACAGCGAGAGACCCATTCTACCAACAGCATCAGGTCTCAATTGGAAATACTCATCGTGGTTACTAAGAGCATTCACAATTCGGTTGAACAATTGTTGCCGCATTCAGAACCTACGTCGGAATTGATTCTTTGTGTAAACCGAATTTTCTGAGAAGTAGTCATTCATCAATCGTAGATGTCCATCTTCACGATTGCGATTAATGACTCTTCTAGGCCTTCGATGTTGATTGTTGTTGCCTCCTTGATGTTGCATCTCACGTAGATAGCTCAATATTTGTTCATCATTATCGTCGTAAAGTGTTTGATAAACAGTTTCTTTCCAAACTCTATTGAACTCATTATTTCGATCCATTGTATGAATGATTGTAGGAGATATGCAACAATGAATGAGAATTGAACAAATATATAGCAAATCAAAATGGCTAGTTTTGTAACGGCTAGTTTTGTAACGGCTAGTTTTATAACGACTAGTTTTGTAATGGCTACTTTATTACTTAAATCAAGTTAAAAAGACATTTACAACAAACTAAAAGACAATAACAACAAATTAAAAGACAACAACAACAAAATAAAATACAAGTACTTTAATATTTTACATTCCTAGTTTACGCCGAATTATCTTACAAAAGGCTTGATGGTCTTGGAGTTGAGTTTCAGACATTGTAGATGTGTCTTTCATGAGAATGTCGTAATACTCTTTTCCAGTTCTTTCTCTCGTAAGACTGCTAGTTTGGCGTTCATAATATTTCTTTCCTTCATTGCTTCCTCTACACCAGTCAAGTCCACAACATTGGTAGATATTCCTACTCCTTTCCCTTTGCTCTCCCTTTTGGCTGCCTTTTGCCCCATTGGACGGGCAACTCGAGACGGTGTGTCAGCTTTGACATCTTCCACTTGTGTTTCTGCATTAGATGACGATGAATATGCCCCAGATGTAGAAATCTCCGTTCTCTTCGAGCAATTTTCAAGAAATTGGTTTAACCATTTCGGTTGATCTTTTAAAAGTCGCCAAGCATGTTCCAAACCAAAATCGCATCCTTCGTCTTCCTTCCATATGGCATATGCATCAAGCATGACATTGTTCTCCGTGCAACTACTTTTCTTTAATGATATCGCTTGCTTGTAATGACCTTTGAATTTTTGCACGCCCAGATTAATTTTTTGTCATCGTGATTTCAGTTGATTCAATGCCCTTTCGTGGAGTTCACCTCTAAAATTGTTGTAATTTTCCGTGACTCTCAACCAAAACACTTCTTTTCCTTGACTAACACCAACAACTGAATCGTTTGAGATGTTGAGCCATGAACTAATGAGGCACGTATCTTCTTCAATTGTGAAGGCGACTCGAGCCTTCCTTTTTGTAGAAGATCCTCCTACTTCCTCAACGACGGCATCTTCTAGCCCAATTTGGTTAGAAAATTGTGGAAATTATGAACCAACTACATGATTTTCAACCATGGTAGGATTGTTTGGTCGCATCGAAGGAAATGTTTGAGAACTTTGAGAATTTTCGGTGGACGGAATTTAAGTGCTTGACATAAAATAATTTGGTGGTAGTGGTGGTAAAAATGGAGGGGGGAAAAAGGGGGGACAATTTTCTGAATTTTGGGTTGAAGGAGGCATGTGATAATTTGCAAAAAATTCATATAACTTTGCCAATCAAATTGATTTGGATCCATTTCACACAAGTAAAATTTAACTACAAGATTGGAGAAAAAAGATTTACAAATGAAAATGAAAGTGGTATGCATCAATGGTTAGTTGTGAACCAATTTATAGCAAAAAATTTTCAGAAAAAAACAGCTAGTTTAACGGCTAGTTTGTAAATTTTAATTTTTTTCATTTTTCATCTCCTCACCCCCTTCCCTCCCCTCCACACCCCCCTTTTCTTTTATTTCTCCAACGGTCACTTCCTCTCCCTCTCTAGAATCTTCCTCCCCCCCTTTCCCTTTCCCATTACACGTTCCCCACCCAACACCCCCCACTCTTTTCTTTTTTTCTTTTTCTTCCCCCCCAACGACCCCTTCTTCTTCTCCCCCTATTTTTTTTTCTTTCTTCTTCCTCCCCCCCCCCACACGACCCATCCTTCTTCTCCCCCCTAT
>PYAF01005133.1:186595-241853 GCA_007407185.1 Glycine tomentella | reverse complement strand
AATTAAATCTCTTTAGTATTAAAAATATATTAGATAATGATAGAAATTAAAATTAGACATTTAAAAATAAGGAAGGATCACAAACAACAAAGTTTAATTATGGACAAAAAAAACAAAAGATGTTATTTAAAAGGATTAAAAATATTTTATCTTTTGAAATAAGATGGAATGTAATAAAAATTATAAAATACATTTTATAATTTTATTCAATATCTTTTATTTCCTTCCACTCTAGCTTAAAGTATGAGATACGGCCTCTTCTTTATTCTATCAAAAAATTATTAAAAAATAAAATAAATATTCAATTATTTTTTTAATGTATTTTGTTTTATTTCATTTACTCACAAGTTAAATAACAATAGTCCAAATATTTGATCATTTATAAATAGACATTAATTGATTATAGAAACAAAGATATAAAATTCAACTGTACCAAAAAAATCATGGTCTTAAGAAAAACAAATCAAATTTTGATTAATTTGATTCATAGAATGTTAAGAATTCTACAATGAGTTCTTCCATTCCATAATTCGTCATACTAAAGGCTTTGGAGATTCAAGGATACCTAAGAAAGGGTATAACCGTTAAACAAATGAGCTGGTAATCTTTTATACACGAATGGATCAAATTTAACACAAATGATTATGCTAAAGGGAGCCCAAGTTCTGCTGGTTGTGTATGAATTTTAAAAAATGAACATACAATTTTTTTAGGCTGCTTCAGTGCTTATGTTGGGATACAAAGTTTTCTATTTGCTGAACTCATGGGAGCTATTGTAGTCATTGAAATGGCCGAGGAAGTGAAATGAAAGAAATTATTGTTGAAGTGTGATTTGATTATGGTGGTTTAAGCTTGTACCGTAAGGAACCCACACAACAACTCGAATTAGTCAGTCAAGCTATTCGTCAAACATTATGATCATAGTGGAGCAGATCACTTAGGTGATTGAACCAATCACGATTGAGAGTATCATAAAGGTAATCAATCAGTAATCGTCATGTCTATAAAGGGAGAGCATTAGAATGAAGAGGTAAGCATCCATTCATTTGAGATCTCCATAACGTATACACTTATTGACCTAGGCGCATCAAGGTTCTTTTGCATGTACCCCCACCTCACCCAAATTGGTAGATCAAACACCGATAAACAAACATAAGATTGATAATTGATATAGCCCCAAAGCTCAGAGTAGAGAGAGTTCGATAAGAACATTTGACGTTCATTGTGGGACTAGGAAAAATATTTTCCTTTGACTTTAGGAGTTTATGGTAGAGACGGGGAGTTTGATGATTCGATCAATAGCAATGGAAGAAAGCTCAGTGATACGGGTTTAAAGCGCATCTAGAAGCCTTACAAAAGAAAAATGTCAAGGATTTTGAAGCAATAAGACAAAACCATGAAGCAAATATGCAAGCTTTACAATATGAAATTGACGCCATTCGAGCACAATTGCAAGAATCTCATGCACGTACCTAAACAAATGCTAGATTTGAACAATAAAACACGAAAGCAAAGAGCAAACACTCCAAACACAACACAAATCAACAGGAGGAAACATTGGTCCCTTCACGGTTGAGATCGCAAAGTCAACCTCTCCAATGGTTGTCCGATGACACCTTTCTGACGACACCCTTACCCATAGGATGGAAATCATAAAATCTTGATAGATACAATGGAACAACCGATCCCAAATAACACCTCGAGGCGTATCTCACTTAGTTAAATTTGTACATTAACAATGATGCTAACCTTTGAAAGGTCTTTTCAACTTCACTAAAGGGACTTGAGTTGAATTGGTGAACTCAACTTCCCTCAAGATTGATCGATTCTTTCGACACACTTGTCAAATGATTAAGTGCACAATGTATAACAAGTTGGCCTCACCACACCACATCGGTTGCCTTGATTAACCTAAGGCAATCCAATGAAGAACCACTACGTAAGTTTATGGAGCAGTTTTCTCAAGTCGTCGTGAAGATCAAAGACCTCAAACCTAGGGTGGCCCTCCATTCGATGATAGTAGCTTCGAGGCCAGGCTCCTTTGCAGATAGCTTGTGTAAAAGGAGAACATAAATATGACAAGAATACTAAAAGAAAGGCGACAACCATAAAGAAAAGTGAAACCATTGAGGGATAAAGACTTCAAGAAACACTCCCCCCAACTTCACCCAGAGTACATAACTTACACTCCCCTCAACGATAGTCGAGCCGAGTCCTCAAGGAAGCCTTTAATGCATAAATTTTGGCGTTACCACCTTCGTCTGGATTGGTAACAACAAAGCTTTTAAAATTATCTCGTTGGACCCTTAAAAGTTGAGAAGTAAATGGATAATCTACATTCAAATAATTAAGAAAATACAATTTTTAGTTTGACTTTTTTCATAAGGCAATACTTGTGTAGATATAATTGCTTCTCATGTCTCTTCTCTTAATGGGTTCTCCTGGTAGGATTCAATTCCCTTATTCTGTCTCAACAAAATTTAATAGATAAGTCTCCCAAACTATAGGTTTGAATAATTATTTTGTTGTGCTCACCATGAGTCCTATTTACGTCCCCCCATTTTTTTTTTTTTTGTATATCTCTTTATTTTTTGTTATTTACTATATCTCTTTGACATGCCGCACATCATAGTTAGAGTTTATGGTGTCAATCTAGTTGTGATCACTTTAGTCATCATTCTAACTTTGCATGCCATCCTTTTTTATTACAAAAATTAACTTGAAATTTGATCAAGAAAAAAAGTTAATAAAAAATTACTCCACAATCTCATAAAAACCAAAGTTATTTTTTTATTTTAATTTTTAATAATTAAAGAGTTTAAAGATCACTTTTAGGTATGAATTGTCATTATTTAATCCTATCAAAGGCTAACAATTACTCTCAAGACATTAACTAAGAAATTTAAAATACAAAAATTCCTTAAAAATGTCATTATTACACCTGTCTTGTGATTTTCAATTCATTTTTAAGGTGAATTTCAATAAAAAAAATATTATTTTAAATTTTTAAACAAATGTATTTTATCCATGTAATTGAAGAGTTTATAAGAGTATCTAGTGCTAGATCTTGAGTATTTTGACCTTAAGATCTGATCTTCATGTCTCCCAATAAAGGAGGTGAAAAGATTTTCAACATGGAGAATGAATTCTTGTGAAATAACCCTCAAGATTTGCACATTGTTCAAACAAGAATAAATTTTTTCCTCTTGCCCTAAGATCTCAAAATGAGATTTGCCACTAAAGAAAAAAATGGAAGAAATATTAAGAGATCTTCAATCGTACGTGATATTATGAGATTCATTAAAAAATGGTCTAAGATCCTAATTTAGGATCTATCACTAAAGATGTTCTAATAATCATATTTTTTTTTCAATCAATTGAACTAGATTCCTTATTGACCAACATCTTTAAATTAAGAGTTAATACTATCCTTTAATTATTCAGTGTGAATACTTTTATAATTTATAGCAATTTTATTTTATCTTTAACAACATGAATAAAGAAAGAGTTTGAAAATTAACTGATTAAATACAAGTAGTTAATGTTTCGAAGTTAAGTTGAATAATTTGAATAATATCTGAATTTAATCATTGATAAAAATAATTTTTAATTAGACTCTATTTATCTCTTAATGGAAATTTCGATTAATTAAGATTAACTTTTTCTTTATAAATCGGAACATTAAAAAAAAAAATCTGAATTAATATTAATTAAATAATAGGTTGGCGACAGCAGCTGTTTGGCTTTATCGCCGCTGTCTCTACCTTTTATTTGTTTTTTATTTTTTTTTAATAATGTCACAATAGTAGAAGGCTTCATTTATTTTGTGTGTTTGTGTGCAGAATGCACACTCCAAAGCTTATTTGTTGCTTTGTGCTTAATGGAAGGTCCTTGAGCTTTTCTTTCTCTCTTTTCTTTTAGGTTTCCACTCTCTCTCTCACACACACTCTGCAATAATCTCTCTTCTCTTCTTCACTCTCTCAACTACTGCCTAACCAAACCTTCCATTTCCGCAGGCAGGTTCGTTACTGATTCATTTTTATTTTTTATGTTTTTATGTTTTTACAACCATTTTGTTCTCTCTCTCTCTCTCTCTCTCTCTCTCTCTCTCTCTCTCTTTGTTGTTTCTGTTTCGGATAGAATGTGCGGCTCTTGTGTGATATATATATATATATATATATATTCAGTTTCTTAAATATTCATTTACACTTCTGGGCTATCTCGGTTATTTTTTTTTTTACATATTGCTTGTTTTTATTTTTGCAAAAAAAAAAGGAAATTATTTTGGAAGGTTTGGTGTGGGTGTGGATCTGTTTTAACACATTCCCTCCTTTTCCGTTTGTGTTATATATATATATATATATATATCAGCTATTCATTTACCTTCCCCTTTCGTTTTTTTTTATAATATTGGGTAGGTAAAATAGAGGCTGAGAGCTGAAGCGTTTTCTTTTTTGTCTCAGGAAAAATAAAATAAAAAGGAGGAAAGTGATTGATTTGGCTGACTACGGTCTTAGTCTACAATTTTACAATTTTTTTCTTTTTCTTTTTCATTTATTGAATAATTCGATGTTACTTTATGCTACTCAGATGATCAATATGCTTTGTTGGCTTCTTCGCTAGGATTTCTTTTCAAAGAAAGAAGATACAACATTTCTTGGTGTTTTTTATTTGTTTAATTATTTATGGAAGTTATGTACCATTTTTATCATTTTATTACTGAAATGTGGTAACTTCTTGCGTTTGTGTTTTATTTTCCAAATGCACAATGTAAAATGGCAATAGAAAACTCTTGCATGGTTTTTATTTTTTGCTTTGCGTTGTCCAGAATTTTTTTTTGATCTTTACAATAATTTCTTATGTTTCATTGCATGCTAATGTCATTCTTATACACACACATACCCATTCAGATGAAATGACACTAGGTCTCAAACTTAATAAAATGACACTTTCAAAAACATTTTTATCAAAAGTCAATTTTATAAATGTTGAATTTCATGTTCTTATGAAGTGGATCAAGTCTACAGAATTATATACAATTAAAAATCAATTGATACTTTATCACTTCACTATATTTTTATTGCGTAATATGCTATTTAAAATATAAGTAAATAATTACTTTAACACTAATGTCACAATCATCACTCATTACACTAATGTCACATGTTGCAATGGTTGGATTGATAAAATTCACTAGTGGTAAAAAAAGGTTATTAGAAGTGTCATTTTACTAAGTTTGACACCTGGTGTAATTTTATACTTGTATATATGGCTGTGATCTGTTTACTGAAAGACATGTCTTGTGAAACTTACTCCATTAATAACTTCTTGTGGCCATTGGAATTTCATCAACTTCATTTTAACAGATAGTATGCTGTATGCTTTATACAATATAAGTAAATGTTTACTAAAAGATAATTTACAATGAATGAGTGAATTATTATGTAAGATTTGGTATGCATGAGAACGATCATGAAGATAATATATCATTTGATTAAACAATTAGATTTGTCAAATCTATATTCTATAGAATGATATTTAGTAGAGTAACTATCCCAAACTTATGTATGATTTTGTGTAATCAGGTGCTGAAGAAGGGGACTAGCTTCTTATCTATCCTGATTAATAGTTTTCTTCTTCTTCTTCTTATGTTTGCAAGCTAAGCATTTGTCTCTAGTTAGATGAAAATGATGAAATACTTTTACTTTATCGAGTGTTGAACTCAATTCTTCCTCATGTTTGTTGTTGTTAGTGTTATTTGTTTGGCATTTCTTTCTGGCAATATGTTGAGTGGATTGTGGTTATATAATGGTTTTGTGCAAGACAGTTTCTTAAATTTGGAGTCTGATGTCTCCGCCACTGGTGGTTACCGAAGAAGACAAAGGGCAGAGCAATGCCTCAATGGTAGCATCTGCATCTTCACCCTCCTTGGAATGTTTCACCCTAAACGAGGCTAGATTGAAAGAACGCAATTACCTGGGATTGTCAGATTGCTCTTCGGTGGACAGTTCTACTGTCCCGAGTTTGTCTGATAAGAAAAAGGAGAATCTGAATTTGAAGGCTACTGAGTTGAGGCTTGGCCTTCCTGGATCCCAGTCACCTGAAAGGGATCTGGATCTTTTCTCGTTGAGCTCAACGAAACTCGATGAGAAGCCACTGTTCCCTTTGCTTCCTACAAAGGATGGAATCTGCTCGCTGTCCCAAAAAACTGTGGTCTCAGGCAACAAAAGAGGTTTTGCTGACACAATTGACCCTGAGGTGAAAAGTTTTTCTCTTTTAATGAGATTGAATGAATGTTTCATACTGTTGCTTGAGTCTGATTCTTCACAATCTGTGGTGTTGCGGGAAGTTTCCTGGCAATGCAGGGATAAACATAATGCTATCACCTAAACCTTCTGGAGTTCAGCCTACCACAGTGAAAGAAATACCAAGCAAGGTATTACAAAAACATCCTTCTGCAGCAAATGGAACTGCTCATAACCATACAGGAGCTTCTATCTGTGGCAGTGCACCGGCTGCTAAGTAAGTGAAACTTGCAAGATCAGTGATCTATAATATAATCTTCAGGAGAATCTAGAAGTTGGAAAAAGACACATCAAAAGGGTTATTGCATGCAATTCTAATTATGCTAATTAGTTCATATCTATGACAGGGCACAAGTTGTTGGTTGGCCTCCTATAAGATCATTTAGGAAAAACTCATTGGCCACCACTTCAAAGAACAATGATGAAGTAGATGGAAAACCGGGCGCAGCCGCACTCTTTGTGAAGGTCAGCATGGATGGGGCTCCCTATCTGAGGAAGGTAGATCTAACAAATTATACAACGTACCAGGAACTGTCTTCTGCCCTTGAGAAAATGTTCAGCTGTTTCACTCTAGGTGATCTGTCAGACTTACAGGCTTGACTTGTTTTAGCAATTTATTTGTTCTGCTAATGATTCTTGTGAAATTTTGTTGTGACTTTTTTTTTTTTTTTTTAAATTCTAAAATATATATTTTGGATGAATTATCATTTATGGCATGTGTGCCATGCCAGGTCAATGTGGTTCCCATGGAGCTTCAGGAAGAGAAATGTTGAGTGAGAGCAAGCTGAAGGACCTCCTGCATGGTTCGGAATATGTACTCACTTATGAAGATAAAGATGGAGACTGGATGCTTGTTGGAGATGTACCATGGGAGTAAGTTTCTGAACCTTTTGTAAGCTTTAACAATCTTTATGTTCTCAACTTCTTCTAAGATTCTTTTGATAATAATTATTTGTTTCTAGCAATTCCAAATGCTAAGAAATTTCTACCTGAAAAATTTAGTTTTATTGATGGCTGCTTCTTAGTTATAAGATGCTGTAGACATGAAGAGATTACTGCATGTCCTACATATACAGCAGTATAGATACTATAGAAGAATATAATATTTGCTATAAATATATTATCTCACTGGTAAAACATGTATTGCTTCCTTGAACACTGTCAAAAACATGATTGTTCATGCCATACAACGATACAATAGTGCTACTGTTATTGTTTTTCAATTTCAAGTACATCGAAAAGTCCAAGATTTTATTTTATTGGTCATTCCTGAATTTTAGGCAGGTTTTATGCACTTCACGGAGAAGGATAATCAAAATATAAGGAATCATGAATTGATACAAGAACGATTTACGTCTGCACTCCTTTATTATCTTTTTGCTTCCCCTAAAGATTATTATCTAGTTGGTAAAACACGACCAGAAAGAACTTGTAATATATGTTAATTAGATAATTAATTTGGAGCCGATTTTATTTATATTTATAGTTATATATCTATAGAATATTTTGAATATATTCTAATTAATAGGAATTAGGAATACATTAATAATGTGAATGTTTTTTATACTATCATCCAATTATGAGTTGTCATATAATTGGAAATTGTTGACTTTTGTAGAACTACTTTAAAGTGATATCTAGAATGTTTTAATTGATTGACAATGTAAAATCAATGTATCAAACGTAAACTTTTAAAAGATTTTATCAATAGAAGTTTGACCCCTCCCTCTAATGGTTTAGTTTTCTTTATATTTAGGGGCTTATATATTCCATTTTCTAATGTGCCTCAATTTGAAAGAATTCTGGGGGAGGGGACGAGGGGTCATTTAATTTTTGATCGAGAACAAATACATTTAAAGTTTAATGTATGTTATAAGTTTGTTTTATAGTTGCATACTAAGAACTTGGCATGGTTAGAATTTTCTTACTTGGTAGTGTAACTCGGTTATGCTTCCTATTTGAATGTCATGGAATGAAATAATTACTACTATTTTTACCTGAAAATTGTCAACTAGAAGAATGATGGAATGAAATAATTGAATTGTTGTTTCACTTCTCTTTAGCTTGCATCCTAGTTAATCGTATTTTTGTTTTTGTTTGCAGTATGTTCATTGACACATGCAAAAGACTGAAAATCATGAAGGGTTCTGATGCTATTGGCTTAGGTATGTATTCTCTAGGTGATAATTCATTTTGAAGCTGCCATTCTTGTAACTGCAAAACCATAGCTTGAATTGATAGACGGGAGCTTCTGTCTTAATCACTGTAGCAATGCAGGTCTAATAGCCAGCAGTAGATTGTGATCATGGATGGTTTTTTGTATACACATGGGGGATAAATATTCTTTGAAGGATCATATTGTTTGATTCATTACTATATTGTTTTGTGCTTGGTTTTCTGCAGATTAATCATTAGTGTTTAGAAACTAGAGATACTGATATATGCTGGAGTTTGCATGAAACTTGTAACACGAGGAAACTATGGTTGAAAGTATCTCTGGTTTATATATGTAATTGTCCACTGTTTGTTTCCTTGTAAATTTCTTCTAGGAAACTTATATTGATAGTGCCTCTGGTGTATGTCTGTAATTAACTCCCCTCCGTCTTCCTCACTCTCTAATCACCAAAGTCTCAATTCAATTTCTATATTCACCACGCTGATAATGTGCCTAATTAATGCCAGTTAATATGCTTTAGTTTGCTTAGGTAGTTTATCTTTTCTTCGCAGCTCCCAGGGCAATGGAAAAATCCAGGAGCAGGTGCTAGTTGGTATTGGAACTGTTGACTGCGTTTTGTTTACTAAGGTGAAGTTGCTGGAGATATGAGAAGGGTGTGGAAAGAGAACTTGTGATATAAATGACTGAATGCCGGGTTTTGATGGTTAACTACTATTCAAAATGTTGTCTATGATCACAAGTCCCAGAATAGTTCCTGGTCTTTTGCTTGTGTTACATTTGTTTCTACTATAATACCCTATGAACCTTGAATATTAGTAATCGTGGAGTCTGTAATCTTTATAGGAACGTGTTTGTTTGGATAAGTTGAATGTATGTTGCAATCAGTGTATTATTGTTCTCAGTGTTTTGCTATTCCTTGGCTTTTCTTTCTTTTTACTCTTGAAACTTGAAAGGGCATTTTCTCATGCCTACCAAGATGATTCAAATGATTCCTTAGAGCCCAGTGTCGTTTCGGCATGTGCTGGTGGGTACTTGGGTGACCTATTGGTTATTGAGAAGTGTTAGTAATATACTTTTTAATACACTATTGTTAGTTAATATTAATTAAAATTGTGAATTTTATTGAGTTTTACTTTTATCTTACTATGTTTGTGTTCATGCTAAGATAAAAAAATTTAGTGTTGAAATGGTTGTGTTAATGCTATTGGCACTTTTTGCTTACTATGTTTTGGGTATTAGGGAAGATTGGGATTGCCAAGTTTATTAGGGAAGATTGGGATTGCCAAGTTGCTGGCAAATGGCAAATGGCAAATGGCAAATGTTTACTTTAGGATTATAATTAGCATTGCATGTTGGCAAAATTTACAGTTTGACAATGGTGGTTGTGGACTAGCAATTGAGAACGTATGGTCTGAAATTGTGGATATGAATCGAGCATATCAAGAAAGCCTTTTTTTTTTCTTTTTCTTTTTCTTGCAGTAGACATGGCCAATTATTTATATATTAGCATTTTAGCAATGCTGTTTGGTACAAATAAGTTTTGGTAAAAAATGTATGAATGGCTTTTTAACCAAATAGGGGGGAACAGAGACTAGCGAATAGCGAGTATAAATGGACTATGAAGAGAGAAATGGTTAATTTAAGAGAAAAATTGTACTATTTAAGAGAAGTTTTACTTTTTCGGAAATGTTGTTTTGAAGTCATCATTTTCTGTTAAATGTATTAAAGGCCAAAAGCTTCCGAATTGTCTCAGGCACAAGGGATTTTTCGAAATCCAACTCTCCTCAACTTATGGGTCCGTTTGGAGTAGTTTTTAATTGAGTTTCAAAAATTTTAAAATAATAATTGATTTTTAGTTTTAGTTAAAAAAAATTTTAAACCAGTTTTTAGTGGTGGTGACGACAAGGATGATATTAGTGGTGGTGGTAGTGGTAGTGATTGCAACATCAGTGGTATTGGTAATGATAGTGTTGACAGTGATAGTGATGGTGGTAGCAATGTTGGTGGTGGTAGCAAATGGTGACAGTGTAGTGGTGGTGGTGGTTGTGGCAACATTGGTGGGGGTTGTGGTGGCGGTGAAGGAGGTGATATTATTGGTAATGATGGTAGTGATAATGAGTGGCAGCAACATTGATGGTGGTAAAGGTGGTAGCAATATCGACGATGATGTTAGTGGCAATGATGATGGCAATGACAGTGATGGTGGTGGTAGCACCAAGTGGTGGTGGGGTGGTGGTTGTAATGACATTGGTGATGGTTGTAGTGATGGTGACATAGTATTGGTGGTGGTGATGTCGGTGGTGGCGATGGTTGTGATGATAGTAGCGATGCTGGTGGTCGTGGCGGTGACAACGATGGTGATAATGGTAGTGGTAATGATGCAGGTGGTATTAGTGATAGTGGAAGTGGTGATGATGATGATAGCGGTGGTGACAACAAAAAATGTCATTATTAAATATGAAAAATGTGTATTTTTTTTAAATAAAAACCAAATTCATAAAACCTTTTTTCTTAGTTTTGGAAATGAGTGTAAAAATATTTCAAAAATAATTTAAAAATCATTTCAATTTTATTTTTATCAAACACAATTCGTTTTAAAAATTACATTAAAACTCAAAAATAAAAAACTCGCAATCACCCAACCAGCTCTTTAATATCTATAGAGCAATTGTTAACCATATGGGTCTCTAATATTTACGAAACAATTGTTAAATGTATACTCCTTTACTCTTATTATTTTTTGGGATACTGTTCGTCCCCATTTTCTTTTGATCGTTTGGCTAAAAGGCCAACTAGGGTAATTAAATAAAAATGAGTCACGATTTCTCTCTTTTTTTTATTCTTTTCTTCTTGATTCTATATTGTTTAAAAATTCACCCTTGGTAACACGCTTCAGCTCCACAAAGATCATTAACTAGTCCACATATATACTCCTGCAACCAAGGAAAGCCTTGATCTAGTTCAAAGTCATGAATCCCGTGGATGCATAGATACTTCAATCAATCACAATAAAGAGAGAAAAAAAGAGAAAATAACAGAAACTAATAATATTAACAATTAACATTTGTTAATAAAAAACACTTCAATCACAATGATGACAAACCTATCAAGTAAACTAATCACTGAAATCATGTCCCTCGGTGAATGAAGTATCTCCTCCAAGTGAGAAGTAAAATTTTCATGACAGCAAGAAATACAACCAACCACTCAGGTTCTTTGCGACTACGACGTCACTATCATGGACTACCCAAACACTATAAAGGTTGACAATTGAAACACATTCTTTATTTTTTTTATATAAATGATCATTTTGGTTCCTGAATATGTAAATCAGTTACAATTTAGTTCTTGAAAAAAAAAATTCTGATTTAGTCATTGAATGTAAGAAAATCCCACAATTACATCCAGGGTAGAACTTAATGACAAAATGTTTCATAAATTTTATAACTTAATGTCAAATTAGTCCTTAAAAATATAACTTAATGTCAAATTGATCTATAAACATTACAACTTAATGACAAAGGGTCTCATAAATTTAACGACAAGACAAGATTGTTACATTAATTACACATTTAGAGACTAAATCAAATTGTTTATTCTTTTAAGGTGATATATTATTAAACCTGGGAGATGTAAATAAGGTGGGCTTTTTCACCAAAAAAGGGTAATTTTTATTTTTAATTATCATTTTTTAATTATCATTTGGAGGTAGAATTTAAATAAATTACCGAAAGGAGTAAGTCGTAATAGGTGTTACGACTTCTGAGTTAGAAGTCGTAACCCCAAGTCGTAACCTCTGCTGCGACTTCTATTTTTATTAAATATATTGTTGAATATAGGGGGAGTTGCAAGAAGAATCAAAGCAAGAATGAAGAAGAAGCTTGATGTTTGCTTGAAGATATTTTTGCTATTTACATGCCCAATCAAGTATGAAGGCAATTGTAATTTGTTTAAGTTTGATTCAAGTACATTGCTTTGTGATCCTTGCATTGCATTTGCATTTAACAAAAACATGCATTCATAGTTTCATTAAAATAAGAAAGTTGTTAAATGATTTCAAAAGAATCTAAGTTCTCATGGTTAAGTTTTTGGAAAAATGAAAACTTACTATTTTAATCGATTACATAGTATTTTAATCGATTAAATGATTATGTTCTAAATCTGGAAAAGCCATGAAGAACACTTTAATCGATTACCTTGAATCGTTATCGATTATACAGGCTTATTAGAAAACCATGCATTGCTGCTTTAATCAATTACCATGAATCGTAATCGATTATACAAGCTTATTAGAAAACTATGCATTGATGCTTTAATCGATTACCATGAATCGTAATCGATTACACATGCCTATTTGAAAAATGTGCTTTGCTACTTTAATCGATTACATTGCGTAATAATCGATTATTCTGTTCATAAACATTTTCCAGAAAACTAAGGAACAATTTAATCGATTATTTAGTAGTATTAATTGATTATATATGGCAAAATAATCGACTACACCAGCGGATTAATCGATTATTGTCAGTTAAATCTGTTTTATATAAAGCTTGGTGAGTCTGTTTTCTATATATACATATTGAACGAATTATTCTATATACATGAGTGACTTACCCAAAAGACACTAAGCTTTCTAAGAGTTCAAGAGACTGATTTCTGCGTGAAAAACACATCTTGTGAAGATCAAGATTTCTGAGTTTTTTTGTGAAGATGTGTTAAAGAAAAGAAGTTTTCACGATATTGATTCTGAGCATTAGATTTCGTACAATCTGGAATGTGTGGTAATCTCAATTCATTTTCATTCATTCATACATGAAGGATCACAGGTTGTGTTTATCTTGATATTTCTTTTTAAGATTTTGTGATATTTGTATTCATTTGTGATAAATCCATTTGATTCTGTCAAGCTTTCTAGAGTATGGTTCTCTAGGTGAAAGATCTGAGTAGGGTTCTCAGAGTCTTAGTGATTTGTTTTCTAATAGGGTTTTAGAATTCAGATTCTTTATCTAGGGTTGATAAAGATAATCACTTGTAAATTGCTTGTAAAGAATATTTTGATTTAGTGAAAACTCTGACCTAATGTTGGTTGGAAGACACTGGATGTAGCATCTAAGTTTGTGAGATGAACAGTATAAATTGTTGAGTCTCTTATTCTAATTTTGTATATCTCTCATTGCTAGTATTTGGATAATCAAGATATAATCAACAATACAAAGTTTCTGACATTACTTGCATAACAAGGTTGATCTTGGATGAAAGAAAATATTTGATTTGAAAAAGGTTTTAAGTGATACGATCCATATAACAAATTCCGCAAATTGTTTCAAGTAAATTTTTAAATACCTGTTTTAAACCAATTCACCCCCCCTCTTGGTTTATTTGAAGAGTGTTCATTGTGTTTTTCACACTTCTCGTCCTCCTTAGCAGGCGAGGTCTTCCTTTGTTGCAAGGGCAAATGAGCCTCTGCTGCTTACTGTCATCCCTGCTTCTTCCCCTTCGGTTAGGATGAGGCAAAGCAGTCCTGGAGGGGTTAAAGCCTCCTTTCAGGTGCGTCGCAGCCCCGATGTTGGGTCGCCATCTGTTGTCCCTGTCGTTCGCAGCTATGAGTGGATAAGGAAAGACATGTTTAAATACCGTTCCTCCATGACTTACACTGTTTCTGTAAATGTTCTTCGCTCGACGTTGCAGATGAAGACTCCTACGGATGCTTGCAAGGTCATCGTCGAGCCCTGTGGGGAAGATGACTTTCCCTGCTTGAGGGCAACACCAGGCACACTTCCCTTCTTCTTCATATACCGATGCCTCTTCGAGGTGTTGGGTCTTCTTATCCCCTTCTCCCCATTTCAACGTGCTCTCTTGGAGTGCTTGAATGTGGCCCCCTCCCAACTTCACCCTAACAGTTGGGCAGTGGTACGGACCTTTGAGATTCTACGTTCGTTTTTGAACATTTGTGTCTCTGTTCCCTTTTCTTGTTCTTTTTTCAAACCAACGTCTCCTTGCATAGCGTCTCTAAGAAGTTGTTCTAGGTTGACACCAACGTCTTCCACCGCTTCAAGGACCATTTTTTCAAGGTCTGCGAAAGTGGTGTTGTGGCTGATGGGTTGTCATTGATGCGCAACAGAGATGGGGAGGCTCGCTTCCCTTTCTATTGGCAATCTGACCCCACTAAGTTCAGGTCCTTTGATGAGGATATGCTGACCTTAGTGGAGAGGTCTAACAAGGAAACCTTGGAGCTATTGCCGGCCTTTTTGGACATCTATGCCATCTTGTCGTTGCCCTCGATAGACGACCCTTCTGCTGCACTGGACGGTAATTCCTCTTCCTTATAACTTCTTTGCTTTTTGGTGTGCGTACTCTAACATTTACATTTTTGTGTTTTTGCATGTATCATAGGCAACTTCCAGTGGAGGCCATTGGTGAGGAATGTGGGTGGCGATGCTGTGCCACCCCCTGTTCCCCCCAGCTGAAGAAAAGGGTCGACCCACTGTCCGGGTTGGTCCTGCTGATGTAGTTGTTGCTTTCCCTAGTCCTTCTCCTTTTGAGCTATCAAAGAAGAAGAGAGACGAGGGTGCTGGGACACCTGGCCGCAAGAAGTCCCAGGCCGTCCATGCCCCTCGTAGCTTGCGTGCAATGAGGGAGGCTGCCGGGCTTTTGTCTACTTCTCCTCCTCCTGTCCAGGCTTCGACGCCTGTGGTGGTTGCTGCCATTGCTTCCCCTGCTGCTTCTCCTGTTGACGTGGCTCCAGCTCCAATTACTGCTGCTGTGGTGCCTCCTATAGCTGCCGCTCCGACTCCACCCACCACCCGACTTGTTTCCTCTGCTATTGCCACTCCTTCTCCTTCTTCGCCTCCTCCGTCTGTAATGCCGCTGCCTGCCGTTTGTCCTGTCACCTCCCTCGAGTTTATGAATGCTCTAAGGGAGGTTGACTCTTTATGGAGTGTTAGGCACAGGCTTGAGGGAAGACTGCCGACCCCCTATGACAGGGATCTGATTAGGTCGACCGGGCCTCAACACTCGCTTGATGCTCTCAAACATTTTCTACAGAGGGGTCTCACCATTGTTGAAAACATGGACAGGTGCACCAAGAGGCTATGAGCAGAGGTGCTTCCTTGGAGCAAGATTACAACAATTTGAAAGGTGTTGTCCGTAATGCTTGGTGGGGGAACGCAACAGGCTGAACGGTGTTGTGGTGTCCCTTGCTTAAATGGTTAGGTGTAACAATCAACTGTCCATCAAGGCTGGTGAAGCTTTGTCCAAGCTGCTACACACCAGGCTTGAAGGTGATGAGCTACTGGCTCAAAGCAAGGCTTCTGCTGCTAAGGCTGATAAGGCAATGGCTGAGCTGGAGGCGAAGTTGAAGGATGTCGAGGATGGACTTGCCGTTGAGATGGAACTGGTTGAGAAGATGGCAAGTCGGGAGGGGAGGCTGAAGGAGGCTGAGGTTGAGCTTAAGGCTGAGATGGCGGTCAACAAAGAGCTTGACGAGGAGTTGAAAATGTACAAGCGGGAAGCAATGGAGCAGCACGAGAAGGGTTTTCTCAAGGCTATCTGTCAAGCCGGCCTCTTTGCAAAGGACCTTGACTTGGGTCTATTTGACCCTTTCAAATATGTAAAAGATGATGTCTTGGTTAATGAAGAGGAGCTCGGATCTGTTGAGGAGGCTGCTAGTGATATTGCTGATGTGTAGGCTGCTTTTGTGTTTGTTTCTTTTGTCTTTTTGGCTGTTGGTGACCATGTAAAGTAATTTTTAACTTTAATGAAAATGTTCCTTATTTTTCCATCTTCTGTGTCTTCCTTGTGTTGCATACTGTCTTATGCTAATATTTACATTGATAAGTGACTTGAAATAATGTTGTCATAGAACCAGTTAAGACGCTTTGTTGTAATACTATCTTGTTACTTTCGAGTGGTTTGATGTATGGACATTGCTTGTTGAAGTGTCAAGTGACTGAAGTACCAAGAGTGCATCTTGGGTTTTGCATGTCATGAACTATCGTTGTCATGAAGTAATATTGGGTTCCTGTCGAGGTTCTCATTGCCAGTATGTACTAAGAATATATCTCAGGTTTATAAATGTCGGGGGTTGACCGTGGACTTCTGTTGTTGAACTCTTGTTTCTGCAATTGGCTAAGCCTTTAGCCCAGCGTGTCAAGGTTCTGGATGAATAATAAAAATACTAAGAGTGCTTCTTGGACAATTGTTCCTGCAAAATAATTGATCATATGGTATTACATGTCGAGGTTTCATAGGAGTTAGAGTACCAATAATGTTTCTTGGGTTTAGCATGCCAAGGGGACCTTGGGCTTTATTATACCAAAGATGCTTCCTTGGGTTTTTGTGTAGCTCATATTCCTGTATAGATAGAATTTATGAGTACTCAAATCATCAAATTCAAGATTTTGAATACCTTATGTTTCCATAATAGATAACTTGATGATTACGAGGTTGACCATGGGTGGACCTCAAGCTTTATTGAGAGTTGTGAGTTACCAAGAGTTGTTGATAACCATGTTGATCAAGGGTAGACCTTGAATTCTGTAAATCATCAAGATCTGGTCTTGAGTTTCATACCAAGAGTTCATCTTGGGTTTTAGAGACCAAGGATAGACCTTGGATTTTGTGTACCAAGTGGGTATCTTTGGTTTTTATGTTCTTGAGAACTTGTATTCCTGCAAGGAAGATGTATAGTAATAGTAACACATGTCAAGGGTAAACATAGTTGTACCTCATATTTGTCAAGGTCAATACCAGTGGAGTTGTCCATGTTGGGTGTAACACCCTGAAATTTCGGTAAATTGAAAATAGATGTTTAATGTGATTGTTGTGTTATCATTGTGCTATTGCTTGGTGTAGATGTCAAGTTATGTGGAGGTTGTTTGAGCTGCATTGAATTGTGTGATTTTGAGTTTGACCCAAAAACCTGTTTTAGTAAAATCATCATTTTGGATTGGTTAACCGTTGGATCTCTTTAACATTTTAAAGATAGCTTCCTAACCCATATATCTAACTTTTAACCGTTGGGATTGTCAAAATAACATTTGGAACGTGAGAAATTAATTTTTCACTGAGCAGAAAATTCTAGAATTGGGTCAGCTCGCCCAAGTGAGTTTGTGCAGGCATTTTTGGTCGCCTGGGCGAGTCGAGGTGGTGCAGAATACATTTTTAAGCTTCCAAGTCACGAAAATGGAGGTTCTTCCTCCTCTAAAATGATCCAAGCTTCCCCACCACCCTCCTCCACCACCCATAGTCATCAGAGACACACACGAGCCGTCGTTGCTTGCCACGAGACCTCGGCACGGAGAAGAACCCTTTAATCGGAGCGAAATCTTTGAAACTCTTCTCAATCCTCCTTTCTTGGTTTCCTTGAGGTAATCTTAGTTTCTTTTGTCTTCTCTTAGCTAGTTTAAGCTTCTATTAGTGTCTCTTGTGTTTTAGGTACCGTTGTTGAGAGTTTTACACTTCCTTTGAAAAATCCTTTGAAAATGAGATGTTATAAAAGTCTCCTTTTTATGAAACTAGTATCATTTTTGTGATCCTTGTTGAACCCTGGTCACATTGGCGTGATCAGAATTTCAAAATGATGTCTTTTGATGTAAACTTCCAAAATACCCTTTTAGCCTTTTTTTTTTAAATTTGAGTGGGTATTTGACCCCAAATGTTAACATTGATCTTACCTTGGAAATCTATATTAAATTGTCTTCGATTTGGTATATAGAGCTCTGTATTTGGACCAAAACACGCGCTTTGAGGGATCATGAAACAACTCCTCTAAGCTGTAATAGGAAGAACTCCTGGTTAGGTAAGTGGGGTTTATTATTTTGGTGATAGTTTAGATACCATAGTTGGGGGCCAGGGAGTCCAACTATGAAGATAACTGTCTGTCCCTGCTGTGTGTTGGTTTTCAAGAAAAACTAAGTTTTTAACTAATGGGATGCGATGTATTTATGATTGATATGTGTTTGTTCTTGTGTGTGCTCGTTTTCAAGAAAAAATGTTTTAACTAATGGGATGCGATGAATTGGCTTGTTGATGGATAAAACTGTGAATGATATTATTATTGTGATGATTGGCTTTTTGGAAAAAGTCTTAATTACAGAGGAGACTCTGCCCAAAATTTTATAATATGTTTTCCTATTTAATTCTTTATTTAATTTTTAAATGTGCAGAAAAGTGGATTTTCTATATTGCAATCATCCTCTTTAATTTAGAATTTTCCTAAAATACCAGTCTCGTGGTAATATGGATTATGAACGAATGAAGTGATATTGATGTCATTGATAATGTTGAAATGATTATTGATGTGTTGGTGATGATTGAATGAGATATTGATGATGTGTTTGATGATGTATAAATGATATAATGATGATGTGGTTTATGATGTTTAAATGAGATGATGATGAAATGGATGTTGATGTTTAATTGAGATAATGTTGATGATGTTCAAATGAGATGATATTGATATGCATGATGATGATATTGAGATGATATGATGTTGAGATTGATAATGACATTGATGAGAGATAATGTTGATGTGAACAATGTCATTGTGTGTGGATATACATTGATACCCATGAGGGTGTATGACGGGTTACCCTTGCGAGGAAGGATCTGTTCCTAGCCAGGTCATACATTGATGGTGCCCATGGTTGTAGGCTGTGTATGTACACGTGGGATGCAATGACCGGTTGGTTACCCTTGCGAGGATGGATTTGTTCCTAGCCACAGTCAGCGCATCGGTGAGCCCACATTGGTTTGTTATGTATGTACGTGGGGGGTGCATGGCAGATTACCCTTGCGAGGAAGGATTTGTTCCTAGCCGGGTCATGCATTGATGATGCCCATGTTTCATACTTCATTTGTATGTGTGGAAATAGAATGAAGGCACTCGCGTACCTATGGGTTTCAGTGGGCTGAGAACGCAGGTACTAAGGGGTCATCAGGTTTGGAATTCCCTTGCGACGCTGGCTGATCACCGGGTGGGGGAATGGCCAGTGCACGACAGGATGGCCCTGATAGGCGGTGAATCATTTTTCCTGTGAGAGGCTATTTCCAGTGATGGTACCACATTGCATGCTGATAGATGAGTCAGGTGCATGCATCATTCTTTGCATAATTGTTTGAGTTGTGAAATGCATTGGATGATTGGTTTGTTGAGTGTGTATTGGAATCATGGATTTCTGTTAATGATTGTGGCGGGTAATGTTGTTTGTTTTCCTAATTGCTGTTATCTGATGTTGGTTGGTTTTTATATAATTAACTCACCCTTGCATTTGTTGTACCGTGTGGTTGGTACCTGTGATGATCACGAACTTTTGTTCGTGGGAGCAGATAAGCAGCAGTAGGTGACTTTGGAGGGAGATCTTCTTTCTGGTTGGAGCCGCCAAGCCGACGTGATGACGTTGGATTCTTTTTGGAGAAAGAGTTATGTTTTGTTAATCAACTCTCTCTTAGTTAGTCTTTGGTTTTTTGTTGATATGTAATTTCAGGTGTATATACACGTAAAGCTAAAGGAAATTCTGACATGTGGATGACATGTACTAATTTAATATATATGTATAATGTGTTTAAATATGTAATTGTAGTATGTGTATGACAATTGTATTATCGCAAAAAGTCTATATCATTTTCATAATCAAATTAATGAAGTTTTATTAAAAATTGAAGCTGCACAATTAAGAGTTAGTGATATCGTAGCGACAAGGCGGGTTGTTACATTGGGTTTGGGTTTGTGGTTCCAAGAGCTAATCTTGGGTCCCGTGTCGTTGAGACTTAAGAATTTACCAATGGCACGTCCGCCCTGGGTTCTTACAGGTTGACCAAAGCTTTAAGTTCATGAACCTTGAAATTTTACCGTAGTTTGGGTTTACAAACCTGTAAATTACCAAGAGCTTGTCATAGGTCTTCATGCCAGGAGCTTGTCATGGGTTTTGTAAGGTTGACCAAATCTTTAGGTTTTATGAACCCTGACGGTTCACCGTAGTTTGGACTTACAAACCTATAAATTATCAAGAGCTGGACATGGGTTTTGTAAGGTCGACCAAATCTTTAGGTTTACGAACTTTGATGGTTCAACGTAGTTTGGATTTACAAACCTATGAGTTACCAAGAACTGGTCTTGGGTTTTGAGGTTGACCAAAGCTTTAGGCTTACGAACCTTGATGGTTCAACGTAGTTTGGATTTACAAACCTATACATTACCAAGAGCTTGTATTGGGTTTTGAGATTGACCAAAGCTTTAGGTTTACAAACCTTGACAATTCAACGTAGTTTGGATTTACAAACATGTATATTACCAAGAGCTTGTCTTGGGTTTTGAGGTTGACCAAAGCTTTAGGTTTACGAACCTTGATGGTTCAACGTAGTTTGGATTTACAAACTTGTAAATTACCAAGAGCTTGTCTTGGGTTTTGAGGTTGACCAAAGCTTTAAGTTTACGAACCTTGACGTTTCAACGTAGTTTGGATTTACAAACCTGTAAATTACCAAGAGCTTGTTGTGGGTTTTGAGGTTGACCAAAGCTTTAGGTTTACGAACCTTGATGGTTCAACGTTGATTGGATTTACAAACCTATGAGTTACCAAGAGCTTGTCTTGGGTTTTGAGGTTGACCAAAGCTTTAAGTTTACGAACCTTGACATTTCAACGTAGTTTGGATTTACAAACCTGTAAATTACCAAGAGCTTGTTGTGGGTTTTGAGGTTGACCAAAGCTTTAGGTTTACGAACCTTGATGGTTCAACGTTGATTGGATTTACAAACCTATGAGTTACCAAGAGCTTGTCTTGGGTTTTGAGGTTGACCAAAGCTTTAGGTTTACGAACCTTGACGGTTCAACGTAGTTTGGATATACAAACCTGTAAATTACCAAGAGCTTGTCTTGGGTTTTGAGGTTGACCAAAGCTTTAGGTTTACGAACCTTTACGGTTCAACGTAGTTTGGATTTACAAACCTGTAAATTACCAAGAGCTTGTTGTGGGTTTTGAGGTTGACCAGAGCTTTAGGTTTACGAACCTTGATGGTTCAACGTAGTTTGGATTTACAAACTTGTGAATTACCAAGAGCATGTCTTGGGTTTTGAGGTTGACCAAAGCTTTAAGTTTACGAACCTTGACGTTTCCACGTAGTTTGGATTTACAAACTTGTAAATTACCAAGAGCTTGTTGTGGGGTTTGAGGTTGACCAAAGCTTTAGGTTTACGATCCTTGATGGTTCAACGTAGATTGGATTTACAAACCTATGAGTTACCAAGGGCTTGTCTTGGGTTTTGAGGTTGACCAAAGCTTTAGGTTTACGAACCTTGACGGTTCAACGTAGTTCGGATTTACAAACCTATAAATTACCAAGAGCTTGTCTTGGGTTTTGAGGTTGACCAAAGCTTTAGGTTTACAAACCTTGATGGTTCAACATAGTTTGGATTTACAAACCTATAAATTACCAAGAGCTTGTCTTGGGTTTTGAGATTGACCAAAGCTTTAGGTTTATGAGCCTTGACGGTTCAACGTAGTTTGAATTAACAAACCGATGAAGGGTACCAGGACGCGTCCGCCCTGGATTTTAATGAGGCTTGCCAAGGGTAGACCTTGGCCAGTAGTACCAGGACATGGTTGTCGAGGCTGGATCTGGGAAAATGATCAGGCAATAGTTCCTAAAATTAGTCAAAGTCCTACAAGGTTGGCATAAGTGTCTATTAAAAGAAAGAGGTATATGTTTTATTAATATAGCATCTAATGTACGTATTCCTTCCGTTGTTCTTCGGATGGGCCTCATTAAAACCTTTCAAGCCAAAACCCAATGGAAAAAAAAGACTTGAATAGGAAAAAGAGTACGCCACCCGGCCTTGAATTCCTCAACTATAGTAAAACTTCAAGTGGGTAGCATTCCAAGTTCTTGGAATGTCTTTACCACTGAGTTCCTGCAGTTTGTAGGCATCATTGTCCAAGTTAGTGATAACTTTGAACGGGTCTTCCCAGTTTGGTCCATGCTTGCCTGTGCGAGGATCCTTCCCGGCTTCACCTCGGGATGCCAGACTAAGTCGTCTGGCTGAAAGTTCGAGGTTGAACCCAGGAATTATATCTTCTTGTCCTGCGGAGCTTAGCCACTTCTTCATTGATTCTATCTATGTCTCAGATTTCTTCAGTAGTTTCCAGTTCAACTCTCATGTTCTCCTCGTTGCACTGTTCTTGAAAGAGCATCATTCTTGTCGAAGGTTCCCCTGGCTTGACGGGGATCATGGCGTCAGTGCCATATGTAAGGCGAAAAGGAGTTCCCTTTGTAGTGCTTTGAGGTGAGCAATGGTAAACCCAAAGTATACTAGGGAGTTCTTCCTTCCAGAGACCTTTAGACTTCTCCAGTCTGGTGCGAAGGGCTCGAAGAAAAACTCTGTTGGCCATATCTACTTGGCCATCTGTTTGAGGATGCTCGACAGAGGTGACTAGGTGTTTGATACCCAATCATGTGAGGAAGTACTGGAGGAGTATGGCTTCTTTGGTTTGATATTTGTCAGCTATCTGTCCCTGGACGAGTTGTGAGTCAGAATAGCATCCTAGACATTGATTCCTAACTTCTCTTGCGAGTTTGAGTCCTGCTATAAGTGCCTTGTACTCGGCTTGATTGTTTGAGGCCTTGAAGTTAAGCTTAAAAGCTTGTTCCAGCGAGATGTTGTCGGGTCCTTCAAGTATAATGCCTGTTCCACTTCCCTGTATGTTGGATGCTCCGTCCACATAGAGGTTTCACCATTCTGGGGTGGACTTGTCTTTTCCTGCAAATTCTGCTAGGAAATCTGCCATGAATTGTGTCTTCATAGGACCACGTGGTTCACATCGGATGTCAAATTCTGACAACTCGAATGACCATGCCACCATCATGCCTTTCAGTTCGGGTTTCTGCAGCACTTGCTTGATGGGATAGTTAATTTTAACCATCACTTGATGACTTTGGAAATAAGGCTAAAGGCGTCTGGCGAAAGTGACTAGTGCCAAGGCTATCTTTTCGATCATTTGATAGCGTTTCTCGGACAAGTGAAGTAAATAGGGGGTTGGTGCTTCCCTTCTTCTTAGACAAGTGCTGAGATGATAGCCTCATCTGCCACTGAGAAGTACAAGAGCAATGGTATTCCCTATCGAGGTCGACTCAAGACAGGTGGTGCAACCATTGTTTTTTTTAATGCCTCGAAGGCCTGTTCGCGAGTGTCATCCCAGAGGAATGGTTTTGTCTTATTGAGCAGCTTGTAGAAATGCTTCACCTTCTCAGCTAGTTTTGGAAGGATTCTCGACAAGGCCACTAGTCTTCCGTTCAATTTCTGAATTTCGTTAATGTTGGTCGGGCTATGTATCTGTAATATGGCTGAGCATTTGTCTGGTTGACTTCAATTCCTCGGTGTGTGATCATGAAACCTAGGAACTTGCTGCCACCCACCTTGAATGTGCATTTTTCAGGGTTGAGACGCATGTCATACTTTCGTACCTCTTCAAATACCTCTTCCAAATCTACTACATGTGGGGCTACACTCTGAGGCTTAACGACCATGTCATCAACATAGACTTTGATGTTGGCCTGATCTGTTTTCTGAAGACATGGTCCATCAGCCGATGGGATGTGGCCCCTACGTTCTTGAGGCCGAAAAACATGACTTTGTAACAGTAGTTGGCATCTTCAGTAATGAAGGCCGTCTTTTCTTTGTCCGGGGCATGCATTTTGATATGATTGTAGCCAGAATATGCATCCAAGAAGCCTAAGATTTGGAACCCGTGCGCGCCATCAACCAATCTGTCAATGCTGGGTAATGGGTATGTGTCCTTTGGGCATGCCTTGTTAAGGTTTGTGAAATCTGTGCACATACGCCCATTGCCACTGGCCTTTTTAACCATGACAACATTGGCGAGGTAGGTGGAGTATCTGACTTCTCTGATAAATTTGGCCTTAAGCAACTGCTTTACTTCTTCTTTTACTGCTTTTCGCCTTTCTTCTCCCATATTTCGCTTCTTCTGAGCTATTGGTTTGGCCTGTGGACATATTGCTACCTTGTGGCATATGACGTTAGGGTCAATACCTGGCATATCGAACAGTTTCCAAACGAACAAGTATGCATTCTTGCGGAAAATGTTAGCTATGTGCTTGTGCTCATGACCAGTAAGGTCTTTGCTAAGCTGTGTGCATTGTCCGGGTTTGGGCCCGAGTTACAGCTTGACTAGTTCTTCGATCGGTTTTGGTCCTTTGTCGATGTTGTCATCATGCGGATCTACGTCAAATGTATCATTATAATGAGCTGTATAGACCATCAGCATGTAAGCGGTAGACCCTCTGTCTATGTTCATGACCAGGGTAGTGCCCCTGAAGTGGGACGGTATCTGTCTGATCTCCTGTTAGGAGGATACGGTGCCACTTTAAGCTTTCTACGTAACACTGTCTGGCCTGCTTCTGGTCTGCTTTTACAATGACAATGTCCCCCGTCATGGTAGGAAAATTCATTTTCAAATGAGGTGTTGAAACAATTGCCCCTAATTCATTCAAAGTTTTTCTACCAATTAAGACGAGGTAAGAAGTGTCGACCTCTACGATGAAATATCTAACTGTGAAACTCTTGGACAATTTTCCTTGGCCGAAAGTGGTCATAAGGTCCACATACCCCGAGTGTCGACCCTATCTCCCACAAAGCCCAAGAGGGGTTTTAGGTAAGGCTGAATCATGTTTGGCGAGATTTCCAACTTTTGAAATGCTCTCCAATACAAAATGTCGGCATAACTGCCCTGGTTGATGAGGAAATTTGCCACTTTGAAATTGGAGATTATAAGTGAAACCACCATTGGGTCATCCTGTTTGACAGGGTCTATCCCTGCAAAGTCAGCATCTGTGAAAGTAATAGGGGAAAACTCCGTGGTAAGGGAGCATTGTCTTAGTTAATATCAATGTCCTGTATGGCATGTAAGTGTCTCTTTCGAGACTTACTGGATGATCCTCCATGTGAGAAGCCACCTGCGATGGTATTAATCACACCGCAAATGTGCTGGGTAGGCTCCTCTTCTTGTTGGCAAGGGGGTTGACGCTCACGTCTAGGTTGCGGTTGTCTCTGCCTCCCTTTGTCTTCTGCTCCATCTCTTCGTCTGTAATTGTCTCTATGTCTGAATTGATCCCCTTGTCACCCCTACTGCTTATTTTCTGTTGGAGGATTATCAAGTCTTTTCACAAACCGTGATAAGTGCCCCGCTTGGATAACTCTTCTATCTTATCCTTCAAGGTTTGACACTCTTTGGTGTAATGACCATTACTACGATGATATCGACAATATCTGTTAGGGTTTGCCCCCTGTTTCATGGACGATAAGGGAGCTGGCACTGTTACTTGTACCTCCGTGTTGAAGGCTTCTTCCATGATTGTGGCCTGGTTGACCAACACGGGAGTATATCTCTCAAACTTGGGCCTTTTCGGGAGAATTTGCGGCTTATGCAACCTTTGCTTCTTGTCGGTCCTCTGGGGGTCGACTCTAGTTGTTATTTCATCTTTCTCTCGCTTCTGTCCAACCTATCAAACTTCGTTTCTGAACTTTGACATTTCTTCCAACTATATGTAACCTTTGGCACGTTCGCGTATTTTGTCCATACTAGAGGGAGGTTTCTTACACAGACTGTCTACAAACTTGCCAGGTCGAAGGGCCAACATCATGGAATGCAATGCAACCTCAGGATTGAGGTTTCTGATATGGACAATCAGTTGCCCAAATCATTCCATGAACCTGTGGGGAGGTTCGTTGTCTGCTTGGCATAATGTCGCTAGTGTGGCGAAAGTCAACCTATGGGACCAACTGGTCGTGTATTCTGCATTGAATTTTTTGACAAGAGTGTCGAAACTGTCAATGGACTGTTCAGGGAGGCCACATACCATGCTAACGTTGCCCCCTTCAAAGAGGTAGGGAACACCCGACATTATATGGCATCGTTGTTTGTGTAAAGATTTGTCTGTGAAAGGAAGGCATCCATGTGTTCGTCGGGGCCGGTGGTGCCATCATACCTCTCCAAGTGTACAGGTTTCCACCCAAATGGGATATCGACTTTCTTGATTCAGTTGGTGAGAGGATTGCGCCGTGTTATGCCTCTCCAATTGGTAGCCCTGTGTTGAACTACAAATACCTGGAGGGTTGACATGTTGTCGAGGATGCTATTCGCCTTGCGTCAGTTCTTCTCTGGTGATAGGGGAGCATTCATCTTCCGGGGGATGCCTTGCTCTGGTTTCCTGTTGATCGCTGTCAGCTTTCAACCTTCTGATTTCTTCTTGATATTTTTGTTCTATCTCCGCCATGCGGTTCTGGAGTTGCTAAATGGTGTCGACGTTTCTCATGGTAGTCTGCGGAGGGTTAGACGCTTCGACAGGGGTGTCACATCTAACGCTGAAGTGTGTATTGATCATGTACATGTGCCAATGACTTGTCTGGGTGTGAGGCCGCATGGTATGTTTAATCGCAGCCCCACGGTGGGCGCCAAATGTTCTTACCAAAATTTGGAAATTCCACGTATTATGATGAGTGGGTTCCAAACTTCGCACGTCGGATAGAGAATCGTCTTTGTTTAGGAGAGGGACCTGCAAAACAAAGGAAAGGCACTTCGACGATCAAGTAAGTAGATCAATTATAGAAGGATAACTGAGTAAATGATTGTGAAGTATTTCCGAGGGTTCCTCGGATGAGTATACTAAGATGAATATCAGATGATCATGAAATGTCCTCCTTTCAAGGTTTAGAGAGAACATGTACTTATAGTGCGGAGTGTGGGCTTTGGACCTTTGTTCTTTGGTAATCTATTGATAAGATAATAACAGATTATAGGAGACAGTTATCTAATTTAAATAGAAGATACTATGTACCTTATTGATATACTGTTACTTGTAGATAAGTAACAACTTGTAGATAACTTGTAGATATATTAGGAGATAAGGTGGTTACACCTATTTGAATGACCAAACAGTTGATATGTTGTTAATAAGGAGATATGCACAATAGGCGTCCGTGCTCTTATAGAAGGTCGACGTCCGCACTCCTGTAGCAAGGTTGACAAGGAGAGGACAATTGTGTCATGGTTGACACTTGGAGAATGAATAAACACTATTAATGTAACAGTGCTGATGTGGAGGGTGTCCACGTGTATAGTGACCTTCAACGTGTATATTTACCATTTTTGGACTGTACAATAACAAAATATTTTCATCTAAATTTAAGTCTTTTGAAATATAAATCTTAACATTACTAAAAAATATAGAAATTATATTAAATAAATAAATCTAGTAAAAAATAAATATAACATAAATTAATAAAATATAAATTAAATTCATAAAAATATACACAAAAATTTAAATTATTTTATTTTTAAATAATAAATTAAACTAATTTTTACAATTTTTAAAATATTTAAACAGAAATAAAAATAAAACAAATAATAAATACAAAATTAAAAAAAAGGATCATACGACTCTAGAGTCGTATACCTAAAAAATAAAAAATAAATATGGGTTTTACAACTTTAAAGTTGTAAATAAAAAAAGGGGTACGACTTCCATTAAAAATGTAAAAAAAATCATAAATTTTTTTACAAATTACATTGTCGTAAAATGTTTTACGACTTTAATTTAAAAAAAAAATATAGAAGTTGTAACATTGTTACGACTTACCCCCATTTGAATTTTTTTTTAAATCCTACCTCCAATAATTAAAAATAAAATTATCCATTTTTGATTAAAAAAAAGTCAAATAAGGTGTGTCTAATATATAAATAAGAAGGTTACAGTGGCCCAAGGGGCTGGGCCTTATTTTTACACGAAACAATATTTTTTGAACAAATAAATGAATTTTTTTTTAAGTCTATATAGTCAAGTTTTGAAAAGAAAATTCTTATATTATATTTTTTAGAATTATATTTTGAAGTTAAATAGTCTAGTTTATTTTATAAAGTGATATAATCGTTTCTTAAGATTTTTTTTTCCAAATAAGCTATTTGTTGTAAACTTTTTCAATATCTTAAAAAATATACGTTGATTTTTTCATAAAATAATAATAATAACACAAACATGACCGTAGTTTTCTGCAAGTTATTTTTCATGTGCAATGTCAAACAGGAAATGAGATTATAGTCAATTACACTAGTAATAAATAATATCAATTGAAGTTGGGCTAATAATCAACTTAGAAATTTTTTTTAAAATAAAATTTAAGGATTCTGTAAAAAAAATATCACATTGGTATAATCTTTTTTACATTATTAATATATTAAAATTAAATTATTTTTTTATATGCATTTTGTCAATTTAATACTTGATGGTCATACAACTAAGAATATATTTTGTTTTTGCATTGTTGTTCTTCGGTGGATTAATTTTTCTATTGATTGATTGTTTTTTTGTATAACTAGGAGGTATAATTCCCCTCTCACCAGATCGACCCATTGTTGGGAATAAAATGATATTTTTAGTTGTCAGTCATGTCTAAGTTGGGAATCAAATCTCATATCTTGATTAAGGGACTTAAGTGTCGAACTATTTATACTAACAACTTTTAGTACATAATGCATATCCAAGCGTAAATTGATTGATCGTATTTAATTGATAGGATTGTTGAAGGTCATATTTAAGGGTTTGTTCTAGAAGGGATGCAAATCCAGACAATCCTACTTGGGCAATACCTATCATTGACCATCAGGGGTAGACCTAGAAGTATATTAAAGGGAGAGACATATTTTTTTACACAATTATTTAAATATTTAACTTCTAACAATTAATTATTTAATAAATAATAAGTTAAACAAAAATATCTATTATTAATTTTGTGCCCCTCTGCTTGCCTCTCCTTGGATATGTCCATGCTGATCACGTTAGTCGGAATACAAGAGCTAACCCTACCACCTCAATCAACTTAGAGGTCTATGGCCTAACCACTTGACCAAATTGTCGATCACAAGAACACCAATCGAAAAATGGTTTAATCTTGGTTATGCACATCACCTATATAGCTTATAGCCCTATATTCGATTGCCCAAACACTTAATCCTTGAAATGACTCAAATATCTTTTATGGGTCCTGCGTATTAGACACACTTAATGTAAGCCTCTTCCCCAATTTACTCCTATGACAATACACGATAGAGTGATGCCACTTAAATACTAAACATGCCATCGACCTACACCTGTAAATACAACAACACCCCCTCTTTTTTCAAGTATATTCTTTTCACTATAACTAGTCATTAGTTTGGTAAGAACTAACTCAGACGTTGGACTTTCTGCAAGTAGCAACCTTTAATGACCCACTGCCGTTATATGAAAATAGGAACTAACTCAAGTGAAGATTTTATTTTAATTCATTTAAAATCTTCTATTGGTTTGATTATCAAAATACTTGCCAAATTTTTCCATTTCAAAGGCCAAAGGCTAAAATGCACAACTCTAAATTAAAACATCACATGATACATACACACACACAACATCATAGTAATATAAATCTCCTTAGAACATGAATATAAACATAAACCATACTAAAAGGATAAACTACATAAACTCTAAGTCGATCAATACTATTCATAACTTTAAAGAGGAAAGAAAATATGGATAACACGTCTTCACGTCCAGATACGTATATCCATGAAGTCTCCAACAACATGGGGTCACCTCCTATCCTTATGCACCCCATGTACGTCAAATACGGGATCATCGTAGGCACGAACCAAGGGTGCAACAACTTAATAGTTAGAGCATATACAAACACCATGATATACATATAGAATGTAATATTTGGAAATCATACTTAAGGCATAAATCTTAGAAATTCATATAATAAAGCATCTCATAATAATCATTAGTTCATCGACCATTACATCAAGACCTAATCATCATACACCATCCACATTATTAGTCAATCAATCAATCAACATCACTATGATTCATCCATCATACATCATTAGGTCATCAAACATCAACACCAAAGACAAAATTGACTCCATGGAGATTTATACTACACGAGCGATTAACCTAAGCACATCCCTTAACATAGTCGCACTATATGATCTGACCATTTGGGGACTTACCACAGTAAGTTATGCATTAACCTTAACCTATCTAGGATTTCACCCACTCATCCATTCTACAGAACCTTTTATCGTTAGCCACCATTGGAAACCTCCAACACTAAGTTGAGGGTCTTCTTAGCACCCCCAACTTATGTTCATACTCACAACAACTATACTTGGGTTCCTTGAGGTTTAAGATATGACACCTCCGAACCCATTATTTCACTGATGGTTGATCTCAAGGATCCAAGTTTCAACATCAACAACAATTCATCCCATATATAATAAAAAGTCACTAAACCACTTGGGAAGTATTTCTCAATACTCTGACATGCCATTCAAAGTAAAAACCTAGGGGTGGTACTTGGGAAAATATCCCACTAGGAGAGACCTTAGAGTCACTTTAATGAGGATAAATTTTGGTGTAGAACTCACCCATCCAAGTGTACCATTTTCTTTTCAACAAAAATCTTTCCAAAGGCCATAGCTAACCCTTTAAACACATATGGATGGTTGCACCACAAGATTATCATCCATTATCATCATCATCTTATCAACATCAAACAATATTCATATCGTCCATCATCAACAACTCAATCCATTTATATTCAGGGGCGGATCCAGAAAAAAAATTAAGGGGGGGCACTACTGGCGGGGGTTCGGGGGCAACGCCTCTGAAATTTCTTTTAAAAGAAAATTTAAGGAACAAACCATTATAACAAAAGTGTGAAAAATAGTACAATTCATAAGGGGAAAAAATGACAAAATTAGCGTGTGGCCAGTACTTAAAAATAACAAGAGTGTGGTCACTGCATTCATGAAAATTACAAACATACAGACCCACACTCACTCCTCTCTTATTTTTCATTTTTTTATTATTCTTTTTCCATACTTTTCAATTTTTCCTTGTACAAAAGTCTAAGCTATTTTTTATTTTACTTTATTTTATTATTATAAAAAAATTACCCAAAATTTTTTAAACATATTCTTGAGAATTTAAGGGGGGGCACTGCCCCCCCAATCTATAACCTGTGTCCGCCCATGTTTATATTACTTAAATCCATCACAAATTCACCATGCATTCAAAACGAATAATTTATTCAAGGAAAACAAACATTAATCACATCCACACCAAAAATTGGTCACTAGACTTAAAACTGGTCACTAGATGTAAAATTGATCATTGGACACAAAACTGGTCATTGAACGCAGAACTGGTTATTGGATGCAATTTTGCAAAATTTCAAAATTCTATAAAATTACCTTTCATGGTGTCCAAATAATCTCAAAACAAACCCAAACAATTTTCTATCAATTCCAATACATAAACAACATCGAAACTCTTTACAAATGTGAACTTTTCATCAATATCAAATAATCAAATACCCTAATTTTACAATTCAAAACCTCTAATGCTCAAACTTCCATTTTTAAACAATATGATTCATTCTGAAGCAACATTTAAACCAATCCAAAGCAACATAAGCATAAAAGTAAAGCTTCCCTTAATTATTCAAACTCAAAAGATGACTTTGTGAATAGGAAGAAGGAAATTAAGGAACTTTGGGTACAAGGATGAAGCTTTCCACAACTCCACTAACACTTCATACTACAAGGGCATTATCCATACCCAAAACCAACCCAAAGTCAGATCTAAACCCAAAAACTAATCTTTTTCCATGGAATCCCATGAGTGCCCAAGGGAAAAATGAAAATAGAATATGAGAGGGGGAGAAGGAGAGTTCCTTACCACTAAACTAGCCTCAAAACTCAAAAAGAACACTGCTACAAGGTCCCTTCATAAGTCAGGAAAATTCAAGGTCTCACACTCTCTAATGGTGGGTTGTCTTGGAGAGGAAGAAGAAAATGAAATGAGAGGATTTATTCATTTATTTATTTATATTTACAAAGGGTTTGTGAGGAGTTTATGACTCTTTCGTTTCCTTTTCTTTGCACCCCACACTTCACTAAACTCACCCATCCCTTTCTCATGACTCAAGGCCCATCCACTTAAGTCCAAACACTCTAAAACTCATCAAAACATGACATATACATAACATAGACATAAATATAATAACCCATCATCTCATAATTAATTAATTAATTAATTACAAACACTTAATAATCAATTTTCTTTTAGATTTTTAAATATCCTAAATTTTCTTTCACAATCTCTTTCTCTCACAACGTTAAAGAAGCTCCAGAACCAGCCCCTCCACTATTGTAGCAACCAGTGAGATGGGGTTAGAACGAAACAATTTTCTTTTTGATTTTAAAATAACCTAAAGCTTTTCATATCATATACTTTGATAGCTAAAATTATTAGTTGGCTTTAGTTGCAATCATTATCATAATGTATGATTTGAGGTAAATTGAGGGGAAAGGAGGAAAGGAAAGGGAATTTTTTAAATTATCATTGTATGTTTCAATTTTTAGAAGGAAAGGGAAGGGAAATATAGGGGAGCAAAATCCCTCCTCATCCAATTTTTGCTCCCCTCCAATATCGAGGTGATTTGGAGGGGAGGGTTAAGGGATTTAAATTATTTCAATTGAAATGACTAAAATATCTCTACTTATGTTTTAAAATTTAAAATTATAAGGATATACAAGGAAATTTACTTTTAAAATCTCTTCCCCCTCCCTATGAACAAGAAAATGATTATCTTCATTTCCCTCCGTTAAAATCCCTCTGTCTCCTTCCTCTCAACCAAACATAACATCCAAATAAAATCTATGCCCTTCCTTCTCCTCCCCTTTCTTCCTATGAACCAAAGAGTCCAAATATCAATTGAATGAGTTTGTTTTCAAGTTTTCATCATTAAGAGAAATGTATGTTTTTTAATTCAATATTTTTTTTATATTCAAGGAATGCATGTTTGAATTGATTGCTTAATGAAATCTCTTGGATGTTGTTATGCATATTTTTTTACCCGTAAGAATCAAAGACAATACCAAAAGGTTTACAATACTCATGTAACGTACTCTACTGACTGAAAAGAGATCCCTTGGTGGATGTTGTTATGCTTTAGTCTAAGGGAGCAAATATTCTCCTTATTTAAGATTTTAAAATATGTAAGAAAATTCAGTATTAAGGAATAACTTGGAAGTACTTTCATTTAAATTCCCACTTTTATTTTTCTAATATGGAGTTTAAATTCTACTTTTCCCCCCCTACTTTTGTATTCTTTTTAATTGTAAATTAAAAAAATAACATATTGTGATTAAACCTTTTCCATTTGTAGGTAAATATAATTTATTATATTATTTTTACATATTTAATAGTTTCCTTGATTTTAACTTATTATGACTATATTAGTTTTACAGTGTAAGAGAAGCACACTAGGTAGTAATTTTTCTATAAATTAATGTTTAACACTTCACATTTTTCAAGCAAATTTTATAATATATATTTATTGATATCTATAATAATATAAATAAGCTGTAAAAAAATAAAAATCTAAATAACACTAACCAGTTTAATGCCACCCTTCATAAAATATGATTAGTTTTTTTTATATAAATAAAATATGATTAGTTAATTATATCTATAAGAATTAAACAGAAAATAACATATTTATATAAAAAAAAATTAATATTACACATTTAGCGGTGTATGTTTACCTGTTATAAAATTCTCCTAGTACAGGTGTTTGAACAAATAGTTAGTGATTTAATCACTGCTACGGAGCTACTTCATCATAGGATTTCCTCGAGCAAATCTTGATGCATTGTATTCTAGCTTATTCATAATTAAACTAGATCATAATTTGCTACTTTTGACTTCTCTGTAAATATTGAACTTTATGGTTGGCAATATGTGCTCGCTATCAGAACTTTAATTTGAACCACTAGTTTGGTCTCGTGGTGAGGGGTTTAGAGTAATATGTATGAGATTATAAATTCAAATTTCAATACTATCATTGTACAACAAAAAAGCTATCAGAACTTTCGATGATTGTTATTTGTTTAAGCATTGTTAGTGATGCACGGTGGATTCGAATTATTCCTAAACTAGTGCAGGATTGATTATGAACCAAAAGCATTGAATAATAATAATAAAGATACACTAATGGTTGTTTGCTGTTTCTTCTAGATTCCATGGATTTGTTTATTTGAATTTAATTAAGCTAGCAGAGCTAAAGAACATATGATGATGTTGCGGCCGAAGGAAACACAAACTTTACATTAGCATAGCTTTTGATGTTAGTGCGTATATCTTTTTAAAATAAAAATAGAATGGCTTGTAAAATGGTATGCATTAAAGGAAGAAATTTGTGTTATAATAATGGCTGAAGAGAGTTTGATAAATGATGCTAGCTAAGAGCAATAGATTTGGCAGATTTGCTAGTTATGCATAAATGCATTTATAAAATATTGAACTTCTGGAGCAATTAGCTTGATCAATCTATTTGTTCCTCCACAGGTTTCAGGCATTGTATTCCTTAATTGGTCGGGTCCAATTTTTCAGATAAGGTTTATGATTGCTTGTTAACTTTTAGATATCTTTTACAATCAGTACCGGCCCAATAGTAAATGATGCTAAAGTAAAATTTAAAGGGAATATTTTACTTTAAATTTGATAGTAATATAATAGGTCTTTTTTGTCAATATACATAAATTTCTTGTCAACATATGAGGTTTCTTTGTTTTTAAAAAAACTAATAATAAATGTTTTTATTTATTAATAGACTTAAAAATTTGAGCTTTATTTATTTTACCTTTAAGTCAATCCTGTTTACAATAAAAGGATAATTTAAATTAAGGGGAAAAATAAATCAAAACTTCCATTATAAAAAAAAAATTGGTAATAGAATTTTTATGGTGCTTAACTGCTTATGTACGTAGGAAAAGTAGCATCACATTTTCCAAATATTAAATCCACAAATTGCTCTTATTGGGGGCATATGAGAACCATAAAAGGTGGACTACTTAGTGGGAACCAATGTTACCTTCTTTTGAAATAGTTAATAGGGTGGACTTACTAACAGAAAATTTGGTTTGTCCTTTCATTTATTCAAAAGCACCATAATTTAACAACAGCACCACCTGTAGTAAAATAATAGTTCTATGTGAATATCGGAAGTGACATGTTTTTGACAAGAAAATTCTGCATGCAAGTACATTATTAACTTATTGCAAGTGCCACAGTGATGAAAACTGAAAATTGTAGGTACCAAAGTGCAAACTTGAAACTTCCCCCTTTCCTCACAAACATCTCTTTCATTCACTGTGAAGAGTGGAGTTGTTCTTTGTAGAGCTTGATGGAGTGATCGAAAATCAGAAGGTGAAAAAGTAGAAAGATTGAAAATTGACAAGGTATTGGACACTGGACACTTTTTGAGTCCAAAACTCCAAGCACATTTTTCATTTTCATATTTCCATTTAATGCCTTCTCCCTTTCTATTTATCCAAGCACATTAGACATTACCATACATTTTCATTTTCACTCTTGCTAAGAGCCACTGAAGGATTAAATCAATGGCAAGTTGATAAGCAAAATTCAGTTACTGAGACCTAAAGTTTTACCAAAGCACCTTTCACTTTCAGTAAAATTTGAAATTGCCCATATTATTATGTTTGAAACGGCTGTAGCTGGTTTTAGTGGTCACTTACACAATAAATGTAAGTTGACAAAAGTGGTCAATGATTTGAAGTTAAGTATCATTCTCTTCATGGACACGCGCATCCAACTCTCCTTAAAGCCACTAAAATCTTGCTCGGTGAGTAACCTTTATTAAGGAAATATTTTGACTTCAGGTATTAGTTGAGTATGTATAACAAGATAAAATCGCTTGTGGTTTAAACTGATACCATTGGCATATTCTAGCTAGTCCAATAGTATTAAAAGTGTCTTCCTGTTGTACCAATTTGTTACCTTTGTACACACCAAAAAGAAAGAAGAAAAAAACACTTCCATTGGTGACAAAATATAAATGCATGTGCTTTCTCACAAATCATCATTTCTCATTGCATGTCATATAGCTAGTCGTCCATTTACAGAAGAGCAACAATCCAAAAGACATACAAGAATTAAACTTGTTTGGTAGTATCATCAATCTCTTTCGACCTATCTAGTCTAGAGTCTTCTAATTTTTGTCACAGTTGAAGTACAAATTAAGGAAAGAACAGACATAGATCGCCAGAGGATGCTGAAATTCTTAGATTTTTTCCCTCCTTCGTTGATAAGGATCTGCTCTTACATGGTGCTCAGAACATTTTTTGGACGACAATTTGACAACGTTATCAAAAGGACAAAATATCCTTCAAATTTTGTTCCTAAGATTTTCATCAAAGTATTTTTAGATCAGATCATAATCAAAGCGTGTCAGATCAAAATTGAAACCACACATAGGCCATCCACCCACACACACACACACAAAGGGTGGCTTTCTTCATTAATGTGTCCTACGTTGCCACATTGCCCATTGAAAAACCATAAACACCAACCGTGGATTAAGCTAAGGTTACAAATGTTTCTCTCAACTATCTTTCGTGTTGTCAAACAATGAGTCCACGCGTTTCTTCTTAAACCACCCCATTATGGAATGTCATGTTAATTTTGCTAGTCAATGTCACTTTTTTTTTGGGTATAGACTCTATTCATTTTTCATTAGATTTAATTCTGAGTGAACCAAATAAAATTATTATAAAAAAATTCTCTTTCCGAATATTTATAGTCTAATAGTAATCGAGACCTAAAATATATAGTTTTTAAAATAATTTACACTAAATAAGATAACAATGTAGTAGACTTTTTTTGTCAAATTACATAGACTTTCTTTTCTTATATATGACTGATATGAAACCTTTTTTTTACAAAAACTAATAATAAATAATTTTTTTATTAGTAAGATTAAAATTTGAATTTAAGTTGTTTTATTTTTAGATCAATCTTTTAGTTATGTAATTACAAATTCAAGATTTAAATTTAAGACTTTTTATTAAGTTGCAACAATCTCATGATGAATTGATTGATGCATGTTACCTGTCAATGTCATTTGTGCAACATTGTGGTACATGCATGTCATTGTCTCAAATTAAAGTCCCCTGAAATCCTTAATTGTCTTGCTTTTTGAAATGCATGTCACTAGAACATTCTGTGTGCACATATCGTTTTGCTGTGGCTGAATTTATTAGGGTTGAACCAATTGTGGTACAGCCTGATGGCGAAAACTGTCCCTTGCTTACACCTAGTTCTAGTATGAACTCCTTCTACTAGAATGAATACGACAGGACTTGACAGTCGTTTTGAAAAGGATTGGCGTACAAATGCTGTAATAGTGATGATGAAGACTAAAAGCTACTCCTTAGGGACCTGATTTGGACTTTTGCCGCTAGCAATGCTTCAATTTTTATCTACTCATTAATCAATGCGTAAAAGAAAAAACATATAGATCATGTCAGTGTGTTAGCTAGTGAAAGAAGTGAGAAATGTTAACAGTAAACAATATGATTTGTTTGAAGGTAACATATTACATTTACATGAATTCAATTTTCAAGAATATTATAATTAATAATGTTATTTTGGGTATATTCAAAAATTATCTTTTTTTATAATGACATTGATGTGGAATATAAGTTAATTTTATTAATGATTAATTTTTATTAAAGAAATTAATTAATCATCTTTAATGAGATAATTTTTTAATCATATTTTTTTATTAACAAGATTTAGACTCGATATCTTATTTAAAGAGATCGAACTTAATTCCATTTGAATCAATGACTAGATGATATTCAAAAATATATTTAGAGATATTTTAATAATTTTTAGAATATTTTTAAATTCAAAAGATTTAAATAAAAATGAAATTTACAAGTTGTGATAGAAATAACTTTTCATATTTCCATGTAAATATCACTTTTCCATTTACGTCAAACATAGGAATATAACTTTTTTTCTGAAAATAAAAGTTTACTTTTTTTACTGTGAAAATAAAATATATTTGGAAATCTTTTGTCATAAACATGAGAATCAATATGAGAAAAGTCATGCATAGATAATAAATAATGTAAAATAATTTTATATAGTTATAGAATTAAAAAAATTATATATGATAAATTTATTAATTTTATGATAATTATCTTAAAATTCATATTTATAAATGTTAATTTTGTAATTCTTTTTAGACATAATCATTAAATTTAATAGATAATCTCACTTTTGTATTTTAGAATAGAAGATGATCTCAAACAAATGTTCCCTATTATTATAAGCACATTATTTTAAACAAAATATTAAAATAAATAGTCTTCAATCATAAAATTTTACAGGTCTCCCTCCCTCTTTATTTAATAATTTTTATTCATAATTTATATAATTTTTAATATTTTTTAACTATAATAGTACGTGTGCTAAAAAAAAGTGTTTTACAGTTATTAGCACTCATCTAAAAGAAGTTTAGTTAATACTACTAGAGTCTAGAATTCATTATGCAGAGGTCGTCTTGTTTTGCCTTTTAGCCAGGCAAATAATGCATATGCTGTGTGAGAGGCAAAAACTTAACATGTAATGCATTGCAATTTACTGTTAGAAAAATAGAGAGAAGCACACAACATAATAGAGGACAAAACAATTAATTTGAAGTTTGTTGAGCCATGGAAATCACTATCCTCAAAATAAAATTCAGGTTAGATCTTGATGTAATTTAAATTGTCGACTGCTCTTCAAAGTTAACAGAACGAGCCTTTAAATATATGCACTCGTGACCTTAGACTTGGAGAAAAATTGTCCAGATTTTTTTAGTTGTGAAAAACAGAAAAATGAATAGAAAAGCATAACAGAAGAGAAAGATTTTCTGCCTATCCCCTCAAAGCAATGTCAAGCCTTTTTAAATAGAAAATTAGTGTAAAATGGTTCCCTTCATTTTTCTATAACATCTCCTTTACTTCTTCAATATTAGCCTCACCACTAATAGCACTTTGACCATTTCAAAAACAACTAATAAAGTGGATGTTACAAAAATCTGATTTGATGACTAACAAAGAGCATTAAAAAAAATATTTTAAAAAATCTCTACTGATGGGATGACAAAAAGGAAGCAAAAACATATGTTTCTATTTTCTATTGTCCAGCACACTGAAATAATTTATTATATATGTTATGTTACTACCAACAATAATACCAATAATAACAATAGTAGTATAGTATAATAGTACTTTGTGTTCTTTAACCAAATAATTCAGAATTTTAATTTTGGTTAATTTTAAATATGAAATAAATCATATTAAGAGAAAAATACTCACATTATATGCACTTAAAATCCCCAATAAAGATATGTAATTATTTTCAATAAAAATAATTTTGTACACATGGTTATATATATACATATATATATATATATATATATATATATATATATGTTATGCTACTATGAGATTAATTCATGCTGTTTGGTTGGTAGTAATTGTATTATGGGGCATGGCATGTGTTCGAATTATTGTAGATCCACGATCGCCATTCACCAACCTTGAAAATAGCCTTTTATTCTACATAATATAGAATAGAATGATTGGCACTCGGGCACTCTAGATATGTGGAATTAATTATCTCTGAGTCTTTACATTGTTTGTCCATATGAATAAGTTATATGTAATTATTGGCAGCTTGTAGGAATATCTCAATTTCTAACCGTATGTCAGCCCATAGGCTCCAATGGAAACAAAATAAATGGCCAAGGGAAAAATATATTTTTCATCAGAATTTTCTTGTTATTATTATAAATAATGGGACAGATAATGTGTTTTTCGTGTTCACAAATGTCACGTCTATATTTTAAGTTTTAGAAGGAACAGGAGTGGAGGATAAATATTTTTAATATAAAATAAATAAAAATATATTAATTACTAGGAACTTAATGTGATATTTTTTTATTTATTTTATAAATATTATATAGTAAAATTCATTTAATATTAATTTAGATATTTTTTTACATATATTTTTTTTACATATATGCTAACCATTTCTTTATTGACACTGTTTAAAGTCTCAAAAGTAAAGAAAAAAAATACTATATTCATATATTTTATCACGATTTTTTAATATGTATTCAATGTAAGTTTTTATAAAAAAAAAATATTAATTTCTTAAAAACACTGGTTAGTAAAAAAAAAATCATCTATCTACCCAGCAGACAAAATTCAGAAAAGCAATAAAAATCTTTGTTTGTATTTGAAATTATTTTAATTTCTTAATACGACTTTCACTATAATTTCTATGTCATTTATAACAAGTGTGTAAATGCTATATTCCGAAGCACCAAATTCACTGTGAGGAAGAAGGATTTCATGCACGAAAAATCTTGCACATTAATTCACTTTTATTGTTTACAGTTTGGAATTTTTCGCAATATTAATTATTTTAGTTTTGTTTTTTGCCAACGACAACCTTAATTAAATTACACTATGAGTATTGAATGATCACAACATAAATTAAGATATACCAGATGTCAGTGATGTAAAACTTGGCTATTCTATGCAACAATCAACGTTGCACCACAATATACAAAGGCCATTGAAAGTTGAAACTCGTTACAGGATGAAATCATGGAAATGGCTAAATTGTTTATCAGGGATCATTTTGATCTGATTAAGGTCTGATTTTGATCTGACTTAGTATAAAAGTTAGACTTAAATTTTTTGAAAAAAATTATTTAAATAAAAAGTTAAACTCAAAATTAAAAAAAATTATTACACCTATTAGAGTGACATGTTTAATATATATATATATATATATATATATATATTAAAACTTAAAAATAATATATTTATTTTTCTAATAACATTTTTTTATTATGAAGGTCGATAATCAATCACATAAAGAAATTACCTTAAAAATCTTATAAAATAATTATGACTTATTTTAGTATCTGACATTAAGACTAGATTATCGAATAAAACTTATAATATTTTATTTAGCTTGCTTATTTTGTTTAGAATATTTTGTTGAATACTTAAAGTGCTTCGATTGTAATTTTTACTAGAGTCGTTATGATTAGTGATTTTTAATCTCATATTAGAGTGCTCTAATTAATTTTAATTGTTTTACACACATATTAAAAAGAAAGTATTTGTCTTTCTTTATATTAAATCTAAAAAAGTAGTATACAAATTCTCGAAGTTTCATTATCTAGTCGTTAGATCCCCTTCATATATAATATTTATTGTTAGATAGGTTTTTTAATGGATTCGTAGGTCATATCAGACTTTTAAATAGGTCAGACCAAGATAAAAAAAGGTCCATAACAGATAAATAGATCAGACCAAACTATTTTTAATTCAGACCAATGTTAGATCTAGTCAAAAACTTAGTCTATTTTCACCCCTCCTGGTTACTAATAATAATTCGTGTAGTTTTTTTATGTCAAATTATTTATAAAGTTTCAAAATGAATAACGATGAATTGCTGAGACGGATTTTGGCTGTTGTTTGAAAAGGAGAAGTGGCAGAGATTAAGGCTTGAAGGGATGAATCGGAGCAACCCATGTGCGTGCGTGAAGCAAAAACAGAGATGGAGATAGGTTTATGCCACTTATTGGATCGTTCTCAATCTCATGCAATGTTCTTCATGTCCATAACGTGCACAATTGATGATCCCAATTGCAAGGTGCAATTGGATTTGGGGGTGTTGACTTGCATCAACTACACTACACAGTAGTAATAGCCGAACTTTAACAAAAAAAGTTTATTATAGTTGCTAGATAAATAAGTTTCTTAAATATGTTGACATGATTTGATTTTTTACCAATGTATAGAGAAGATTTTATTAGGAGAGGTAAAAATTATTTCAATAATTTTTACATCTCAAAAATTAATTTAATTATTTTTTATTATAAAAATACCTTTCTTTCAGGAAGAAAAAAGAGAGTATCACCCAACCTTCATTTTCGATTGCCACATTAATTAATTCCAAAGCAACTCTTTTACTTTAACAGGATAATTTGCTTTGTTGTTGAATTAATAGTTAAATAAAAATATTACGTACATATTTGTAATATATATTTTTAAGCTATCAAAAATATTTATTTTCATTTAAACTTAAATTTTTTTTTTAAACATGATAATTTTTAGTCTCTCTCTATATATATATAAACTATAAGGACTTGAAGAAAACAAATCATATTTTTAAAGATAGTTCTTTTTATGTGTGTAGTAATTATTATTACACCTACAAAGTTTCCCATGATCTGCATGGTGAGGATAATCTTACTAATTAAAACAATCAATACAAATATATAATACAAGAAGAAAAATAATAATAATAATAATAATAATAATAATAATAATAATAATAAAATATCACAGTTTGAAGAAAAATTAATTTGGGTTGACATCTGTGTGTATCTAGAAAGTTTTAATATATCTACAGATAATATAAGGTTTTCTTATTTTTTATTTACATGATGGTAACTTAAGAAGTACTTTCTCTAATCTTAAATATAAGAAAAAAATATAACACACTAACTAAGAAAATTAACTAATCATATTTAATTTCATCAAGGTTAATTAAAAAGTACTTTTCTCATTTTATTCTTCATTGAAATTTGATATCAAAAATAAAAAAAGAGTCATTAAAACTAGCGCTTCAATTAAATGAATGATATTTTTTAGATATAATAACATTAAATAAGGTAAAGTCAGTTGAAATTGTCTTATTATATTTAAGAGCAGAAAAAATATATTTTTTCTTCTTATATTTGAGATCAAAGGAAGTAATAGTGAAGAAAGATGCCTTTTATACATCCTAAACATAGATTAGGTACACTTTCTTTTTTCATGCATATTTAGTTTATGTTGAATCTTTTTATAACCTTGTTGAAATAATAGTTTTTTTTTATCAAAAAGAAGGGCCAAATTGTTGCACTATGGTGGAATAAATCTCAACTAAGTTGGCACCCACACCACCACATGCAAAACCCCTAAATCCATTAAAACTAAAAAGATTATTACAAGCACCTTAGGGGGGTGGCATGAACCAAACCCAAGGAAGAGACAAACATCAACTAAACTACCTAAACATGTAGTAAGGCAAAGATTGTCTATCATATACAAAAAGTCTAACAATGAAATGGGGAATGAAATCACACCAACAAAAAGAAAAAGTATACATGTCGTGAGCAAGCTAGTGTATTTGCACAAGTATTTCCCTTATGAAATATGTGACCAAGCAAAAAACCCATATTTTTAGTGAGACGAATACAATTTTTCTATCTATTTCTTATGCTCCAGGGAACCACATTAGTGTTCTTTAAAGCTAGGATGACCAAAGATGAATCTGTCTCAACCCAAAGCTTCCTCCAACCTTTTTCGTAAGCATTTCTATGGTTGTTATAACTACCATAACTTTAGCAAATAAGGTATTATGGCAACCAACATGCAAAGCAAAGCAACCAAGAAAATCTAACTTGTGATTTTGAAAAATGCCCCCATTTTCAGCAAGGCCAAGAGCCCCTTTAGTTGCTCCGTCCGTGTTACATTTCACCCAATCAAGCAGCGAAGGGTTCCACTTGACTGGACAAATAGAGGGGGCCTTATGCAGATGCCCAGTCACCTTGAAAGCTTTTAAATTAACAAATTCATAAATAGATGGCAACATATTTACCATCTTGACATTGGTAGCTATGTTAGCAAATATTTGATGGAAAGGTATTAGTCGATCCTCAAACTTATTTTTATTCCAACAATTGCAAATAGACCAGAAAGTATAAATAATGGTTGTCATTCTGACTTCCTTAAGTTGGAGGGAGTAGTTGGTTGTAATTGCTTGAAGAGTGCTTTGAATGGAACTTTTGTCTATGGGTTAGTTAAGCATCCCCGTTGTCCTGGTCCAAATACTTCTTGAGAACGAACATTGCAAAAATAGATGTTCAACTGCCTCAGAAGCTTTGTGGCACATCTCACATCTTGAAACTATATGGCAACCCCTTTTAGACAAAACATCATCAATAAGTAATTTGTTTTGCTAAGCCTTCCACAAAACTAGTGACTTGGATGGGAAAATACAATTTCTCCAACTAATTTTTGCCTAAGGAACCTCCTATTTTGGATCCCGTAAAAAGAAAAAGGCCTCATTTAAGGTAAAAGAACTAGAATCAGAGTCTTTCCAAATGAGAGTGTCTTCAGATGCAAACAGGGGAATAATTGTTTGCCTAATTTCCTCTGCAACTTGAAGTAGGCTTAAGAAACCAATCACGAAGCAACCATTCATTATTACAAATTATTGGGGATGTCTAGCGAGTTGGCAATAGGAAGAGCCAACCAATTATGATTCTAGAAGTTTATGTTTTTGTCATTGCTAAGCAATCAAGAGGTGTTAAAAGAAATAGTGTTCTAGAAAGGTTTAATACCATATTGTAAAGAGGACTTGACATAGTTCCACACCATAAATCCTTCTTTGAATAATCTTGAATATGTATAACACATCATAGTAATCCAAATTTCCTCAGAACATGCATATATATAAACATAAATCACACTATAAGGATAAATTACATAAACTCTAAGCCGATCAACTCTATACATAACTTTAAAGAGAAAACAAAAACAAATAACGAGTCTTCATGTCTATATACGCATATCCATGAAGTCTCCAAATACACGGGACCACCTCCTATCCATTTGCTCCCCACATATGTCAAATACATAATCATCACAGGCACGAACCACATGTGCAACAACTCAAGGGTAAGCTTACCAAAAAGAAGCATACCAAAACATGATAAAACTTAACAATTAAAGCATGATCCACTATCACTACATATATAATATAAGATGTAGAAATCATACATAAAACATAAGTTTTAGAATTATCATAACAAGGCATCTCATATTAATCACCAGTTCTTCAACCATTACATAAATGTTAAATAATCAATACACCATCGCCATCATCAGACATCAAAGTATTCCATGACTCATCAAGTAACACATCATTCTCAAGTCACAATTATCAATGCACATGTCTAACTATCATGTTATACCATGTTAACTCTTTGCTCCCAGAAGATTTCACCTCTCAAGCTATCAACCCAAACACATTCCTTAATATAGTCACACCTTGATCATTCAGGGAGACTCAAGTTAACCCTGCGGAGGAAGTGTGGTTTTATCGAAAATGGATAAGCATGGGTAATGCTTTAACAAGGATTGCAAAGACCTTAACCTCCAACATTAGATTGAGGGTCCACCAAGCATCCTCAACTTATCATTCACCAATGCATGTATGTTATGATCATTCAAATCAATATCATACGCATCATAAATTCTTTCATGAATCTCAACACCATAAGAGGTTATATTATCATATATTCATCATTCATATGTTCATCATGCTCCTGAACTCACCTCTAGTTTCATAAGCATAGCAAGGCATTCTAACACCTTGAAGTCTTCTAAACAACTCACCACACAACTCATATAAAAGTCAATCTCATGATCTCAATATAAAGTCAACTCAATAATAAAACAACATCATCTCAATTGCATCTAATATCATCATAAATTCATTAAGATCTCAAAATAAATAATTTATTAAAAGAAAATGAACATAAACCACATCCACAATAAAACTGGTTATTGGCCTCAAAACTTGTCAATGAATTCAAAATTGGTCATTGAACTCAAAACTGGTCAAGGGACTCAAAACTGGTCTTTGACTCAAAACTGGTCATTGGACGCAAAACTGGTCGTTAGACATGGATTCTACAAAATTTTAAATTCTATAGAATTTCCTCTCGTGGCTTCCAAATCATCCCAAAACATTTTCTGTCAATTTAAATACATAAAACAACACCAAAACTCTCAAATAAGCATTTTTTCATTAATATTCATCAAATAATCAAAACCTCAATCTTAAAACTCAAAACCTCAAATTCTAAGCAACGTTGAGACCAATCCACAACAACTTAAGAATAGAGAAAACGATAAAGCTTTCCTTACCTATTCAAAACCCAAAAATGACTTTGTGAAGAGGAAGAAAGAAAGGAAGGGACTTTGGGTCCAAGAAGGAAGCATTCCTCAAATCTACTAGCACTTCACACTACAAGGGCATTATCCATACACAAACCAACCCAAAGTCAGATCTAAACCCAAAAACTAAGTTTGTTCCATGGAACCCCCATGGGTTCCATAGGGAAAAACAAAAATAGAAGATGAGAAGGGAAGGAGGAGAGTTCCTTACCACTGAACTATCCTCAAAACTCAAAGAGGGTATTGTTACAAGGTCCTTGAGTCAAGAAAATTCAAGGTCTCACACTCTCTATGTTGGGTTAGGCTTCCTCCTCCAATGTTGGTCCAGGCCCATTGAGGGTTCTAAAACCCTAAACCTACTCAACCACTATAAATACCTTAGTTGAGGGTGAAGGCAGGTGAAAGAGATAAAGAATTCGAGAATTGATAGATTGAAATTGAGAGCCTCAAGTGACATTCTTGAGAGCACATTTGAGCAAGCCCTGTGCTTTACATTTGAGGGATCTCTAGAGAGATGTTTGAGTGTGACCTCTTTAGAGAAGTTCGAATACCACCATACTTGGTGATGCTTGATTGTATCTCTAGTGAAAGGATAGAGAAGTTTGACTCTTGTAACCCATTATTCTTATAGTGGAAGTTTGATTATGGACTAGTGTCTTGTGGGTTTTTAATTCTTCACATTGAGGAAGATTTTTCCACGTTAAATAAATTGATTGTATTCTCTCTATCTCTCTCCTCTCGGATTTTTGTTTCGCTTCCGCAATTGACTTGAGGGTCCGTCTTGACTCAACACTCTAATGGTGGGTTGTCTTGGAGAGGAAGAAGAGAGTGAAATGAGAAGATTTGTGTTTTTGGTTCAGATCTACAAAGGGTTTATGAGGAGTTTATGACTTTCTCACTTTTTTGTCTTTTCAACCCATACTTCACTAAACTCACCTACCATTTTCTCATGACTCAAGGCCCATTCACTTAGGTCCAAATATTCTAAAACTAACCAAAACACATATATAACATGGCATATACATAAACACAACAAATCGTCATCTCATAATTAATTAATTCATTTGAAAAACAAAGCATAAAGTAATTGTTGAAAATATATATTTTTTAATTAAAATAATGAAGACTTTTCAATGATAATTAAAAAATAGCATTATAGATTATGATAAATATTGAAACAATAATTTATTTTATTTAAACAATAAAATATTTTTTATTTTATTTTCTTCATAAGATATTATTATTTGAAAACATTAAAATTCATAAATATAATAAATGAACTCATACATTTAAACATTTTAATTATGTAATTATTTTTTTTATTTTAGTTGTTTTCAAATTAAAAATATATATTAAAAAGTTTATTTTTAACTTTTTTATATAATATATTTATTTTTTATTAAATATTTTTTTAAAATATAATAAATGAATGCACGGATTCAAATACACAAATACAAAAATCATGCATTAAAATCCATTATTCTTTCCCAATGCTTAATAATGAACAAAATTGAGAAATGAAATATTTTATTAAGTTTGCATTAAAAATTCAAAAGTTTTGTAAATTAACTTTTCCGCTTTTTTGCATGTAAATCTCATCCAAAGATTCACGTAAATCACATAAATTTAATGATGTCTAATAATGTTAGTAGTTTTGAAGATGGAATATGCAAGACATGTTAAATGTTTTTTTAATCTTTATCTTTTTTTTTTGGAAGCAAGGTATTCCACAACTGGAAGTCATGAGACTAACACTCAAGGCGTAGAGATCACCAAAGTGGGTTTTGCCCAACAAAATGTTCTCTATATGCATGAAAAGAGAATCAAATTCCTGTCAGTATGCTTAAGGAACCCAACCATCTACTAACTATGTTGAACCTTGTTGATTTTTTAAAATCTTTATCTTTTATTCAAGAGTATGTCTTTTCTTTTTTATGTTGGTCAATAGAATTATCCATAAATTCAAAGCCTAAACTTTGATTCTTTTTTAAGACTTTCCTATAATTTTTGCATCAAATTTTGGTTCGTCTTTTAACAATAACTAGGTGTGCTCAACTTCAATTTTTTTACCAGTATCACGTGTGTAAATCATATGTGCATCAACCATAACGTTTTTCTCTAAACTCTCACTTCTCCTATGATTGACTGCTTGTTTGTAGCAACCATTGAACTTTTGAACTGGAGGGTGGATTCGATTCCATTGAGATTTCAATTGAGTGACTTCCCCCTCCAAGAACTCCCCTCGCTCTTTGTCATTTTTATATGCTTCTTTGATTCTTGCCCAATATTGGCTTAATGATTAGTCAACTCTTATAATCTAATCCTTTGACACACTGAGCCACAATCGGATTATAATTTTGTCCTCTAGCAATGACAATGCTTTTATGAGATTTTTTCTGAGTTGAATTTTCTTCTCCTTCATCTAGCTGAATATTTTATAGACCAATTGGAGATTCAAGTTCATCGTTAAGGGGTTCCACATTGGATGAAAGAGGCCTATACCACATGTTAGGGTTGCTTGGGGTGGTGGATACATAACAAATCGTGGATTCTGAGAATTATCACTAGTAAGGGGTGATTGATTTTACAAATAATTATATTAACATTGATAATTATTATACTGATTGAGATCCATTTAGAGAGAATAAAAAAGATTGAGGCTTGATAGGAACAAGAAAAAAAAGAATTAGGAGTAGAGATATTGTGTGCAAAACTCAATCAATAAGACTCAAATTTATAGTGAATAATATGTAACCCTAATTTTTTATAGCAATACCTATATTTCTCACAACGACACCATGAAATGACAATGATAGATAGGAAGTCTAGTTTTGATTGCAAACAGTAAAATCCATAGTCAGTAATTTTGAAAAAGAAAAATATATATTTGAGAAACTTCCTTCCCCAATGTTTCAATTTCAATTTTCATTGATTTGATTTATTTACTTTACATTAAAAAAAAAAAAATCAATCTCCACAACTTTCATTCCTTCTTCTTGCTTTTCCTATTTCTCCTTCACTGTCATTTTTTCTTCCTTTTCCTTCTTCGTTTTGTACCTACGCTTCGAACCATCGGTGTCGTCGCTCCCTAGCGCAACCACTGCCACCCCTTGAGCCACCGATGCTGCTCCCCCGCACAACCAAGGTTGCCACTTGACCCATCAACACCATTCCCTCGCACAACCATGACAAACCCTCTAGTGATCATCGCTGCTCGCTTGCGCAACCATCGTCGCTCCTTGAGCCATCATTCCTGCTCTCTCGCACAACCATCGTTGCTCCAGCGTGCAACCACTGTCGATGATGACAACGTGGGATTTTTCTAGATTTTTTCAGTATCCCTTTCCCCTTTTTATTTTTCAAGTTATGTGGAATCTAGTTTGCATTTTGAGATGAGATTGCTTTGTTGGTTCGGTGTTCCATTTGGTGATTTCATTTTGTTTGCTTAAAAATACAATTATTATTTTTGTGAAATTTCATTTGGTCTTTTTGTTGTTGTGATTCCGGATTGATTGTGTTCATTGTTCTTACTCTTAGCAATTATTTTTCTTCTTTTTTATACATGGGTAGATTGAAAGTGGTTGATGCTCAATAATAATTTTTTAATTCTAAGTACTTGTTTTCTTATATAAGGAACACATCTTATTATGAAAGCACGGCTCCTTCCACATAGATTGTCTCCAATGAATAATTGCTTCACGAATCCATTTCTTCACGTTAAGAAACACACACAAAACTATCATTGGAGATGGCCTAAGAGGCATTGTGCTAAGAGGAAGAAAGGCATCCTTCTAGCGTTTATGAGTTTGTGCCTTAAGGGAGTAGATTTGTCTTTTGTCCATTGATGGCTGATCATCGGCAAAAGAACCAATTTGGGGTTTTTCCACAAATTATTTACCAATTTGGGGCTGTTTGAAACTTATTTACGAAAATGGTGTAGTTAGAGACGGAATATTCCGTCGATTGAATATTCCGTCGCTAATTCAGTCACAAAAAGTGTTAGAGACGGAATTAGCGACTGATTTGAGTCACGCCCAGATTAGGCGTGTTTGACGGAAATATTATGGTGGTCGCTAATTCCGTCGCTAACACTTTTTGCGACTGAATTAGCGACGGAATATTCAATCGACGGAATATTCCGTCTCTAACTACACCATTTTCGTAAATAAGTTTCAAACAGCCCCAAATTGGTAAATAATTTGTGGAAAAACACCATTTAGGTTCTTTTGCCCTGATCAAAAGAGGGCAATTGGTGGGTCACAATTAGCGTCTTCGATATCTGGACTGGTGGAATGAAAATGTAAAAAGACAGCCATTATTCAAAATTACATTATTTATAATTTTATTTATTATTTTAACATTTATTTTACAAAAGCATGAAATGAAATACCAGCTAAAAGTGACTTACTGGTTAGAATTATTGTTTCTATAACATCATTAGATTAAAAGAAAATGATGAGTAAAAATAAATAATATTTCTATTTCAATATATATACATATCATAAAAAATACTGAAATATATAAACTAAAAATGTAAACTAAAAGCAAATAGAACACAAGTTGGGATGACATTTTTGAATTTGGAAGGTAACATCAAAAGCTTTCCAAATTTCCATTGGGTTGGTTTATCTATCTGACTTTCAAAAACAGAAATATTTTATTTATAAATAGAGTGGTGGGGAAGAAAGGAGGAAAACAGGAACGTTAAAGGGGTCCTCACTCCTCAACCTATCTAGTCCACTGGCATTTCCTTTTCTCCTAGCCTTTTTAATAACCACTTTCAAGTGCACAAGCTTTTCTCCATTGCAACCCCCTCTCCACAAAACAAAACCATCAAAATCCTCAGGTTGTGAGTGAGAAAACTGAGAAATGGTTTCGGGTTGGAGCAGGACGTTTCGCACATCCAATATCATTCCCCAAAACACACAAGAACCAGAAAATTGTGATTATTATTACGACAACAACAACATCAATTCAAGTCCCAAAATCACTTCCCCCAATTTCTCATCATTTTTCTCCACCCCATCATCAATTCCCACCCTCCATTGCCCAACAAATTCACCACTTTCCAAACACAATAATAATAATGCAAGAACTCCCTCTCCCACCAAACGCAAACCCCCCGCGTCGTTTCATCAATCCACCCCCTCTTCCCCAAACTCACCCTCGACCTTCTCGCTTCTCAAATCCACCTTACGCTTATCAAAAGTAAGTTCACATAATTAACCACACTCTACCCTTTTAATTTCTTTTTTTATTTATTTATTCTTAATTTTCTTATCACTTTTTTTTTGCAGGGCTCATGCGGAATTTGCACGCGGAGTGTGAAAACCGGCGAAGGAAAAGCGATTTTCACTGCGGAGTGTTCTCACGTCTTTCACTTCCCATGTCTAGCAGTTCACGTGAAAAAACAGCGAATGGTCACGTGCCCTGTGTGCAACGCTAACTGGAAACAACTGCAGCAAAACGCAGACGAAAACAAAGGAAACGCAGAACTCAAAACGACGAGGTCTTTTAAGGTCCACAACTACAACGACGACGAGCCTCTCATGTCGCCCACTTCGGTCTCGCGTTTCAACCCGATTCCTGAATCCAGTGAGAACGAAGAAGAAGATGAACAAAACGACGAAGAAACAAATTTCAATGTGTCGTCGATCATCAGAACCAAAAAAATCTACGCGTTCTTCTCGCCGGAGGCTGCGGTTGTGGCTTCCAACCGGAGTTCCGAAACGTACGTTGCGGTGTTGAATGTGAAGTCTCAGCCGCGTAACGCGGCGGCGAATCGGCCGCCGGTGGATCTCGTCGCGGTGATCCACGTCGGAGGGAGTGTTTCCGACGAAGAGTATAGGATGATGAAGCGCTCGATGCAGGTTGTTATCTCGTTGCTCGGCTGCGCCGATCGTCTCTCTGTCGTCGCATTCTCGGGCGGATCGAAACGGCTGTTTCCCCTGCGGAGGATGACCGGCCGCGGCCAGATGGCGGCGCGGCGAGTAGTCGACGCGCTTTCCTCCGTTGAGCTCCACCGCGATGGAACGCCGGCGAGGAGCGACGCGCTGAAGAAAGCCGCGAGGGTTCTGGAAGATCGGCGGCAGAAGAATAATGTCGCGAAAATCATTCTCCTCACAAACAGCCACGAGGATCAGCGATTATCCTCCACGCGCTTCGAAATTCATTCACTGGGATTCTCTTGCGATCAACACGACCACGAGTTCGCGAAGCGCGTGGGTAATTTGTTGAGCGTGGCGGCACGGGACTTCAAACTCGAGTTAAAACTCGCGTCTCGCTCGGCTCCGGCGGAGATCTCCGCCGTGTATTCTCTGGCCAAGGGTTGCACCGACGCTCTCACGCCGGAATCCGTCGCGCTCGGCGATCTCTACGCCGCGGAGGAGAGAGAAATTCTGGTGGAGTTCAAAGTGCCAGCTGGCACAGCTTCTCGTGGGTCCCACCATCGGGTTATATCCGTACGGTGTACCCATCGTGACCCCTTCACTGAAGAGCTTGTTAATTCCAGGGAGCGTGAGTTAAACGTTCCGCGACCCCACACGGTTCGATCATGCGACCCCAGAATCGAACGGTTGAGGCGTTGCCAGGTCAGTGCTCGCGCCGTAGCCGAGTCTAGAAGGTTGATGGCTGGCAACGACGTGTCTGGCGCGCTTGAGTTGCTATCCTCGGCTCAAGCATCTGTGAGCCGCGAACAGGGTGATGAGTGCTTGCGCTGGCTCGAAGCTGAACAAGCCGAGCTGAGGAGCCAAAAGTTAAGAAGTAGTTGTAATAATAATTGCTTGGAGGAAAAGGGGGAACGGCTTACGCCGATGTCGGCTTGGAGAGTAGCTGAGAGACTCGCTAATGTGGCTATTATGAGAAAGTCTATGAACAGAGTCAGTGACTTGCATGGCTTCGAGGATGCCAGATTTTAAATGTATTTTTTCTCTTTTTTCAGTATAGTTCTAAATTTTGTTGTTTGTAGAGGGAGAAAATAAAGAGTCAATAAAAAATTTGTTTTCGTATTTATGCTTAAGAAAGGATGCTGGATGGGTGGATTCACAAAACATTAAGGATACTGTATTATGTTGATGACTGAATTATAAGCATAAGCTATAGCTACTGCACTTTAGTTAGCTTGGCATAAAAATATTTAGTTATGGCTCTAGTCATGAAACCTGTCCACAAAACTCATCATTATACCTCAATTCTTAGAAAGATTTAGTTATGGGTATTATGTTTTCAAGAGTCTCTTTGTAATTTCGGCTTAGGCCATCCTTGGTAAAAAAGAAAGAAAGCAATAAATAATTTTTCTTGTTAAAAATTATGGTAGTCGGTAGAAGGTATTTAACTATTTATAACATTAAATATTACTCTTTTCATTTCTAAACAATAATAGTTATTTAAGATTTTTATTCACACATTAAGAAATATTTAATATATATAAAACCAATTCTTGCTTATTGTTTTATAATATGCCCAAAAAGTTATATTTAATGAGAGAATTTATATTTGATTTCTTTTGTGTAAAACTTTTTTGAGATCACTGAAATTATACATTATAAGTGGGATTAATCTTGTACTTAGTGATATAAATGTGCCACTAATAATATTTCATTATAAATATATTGTAAAATTCAAAATTACTAATTTATCATCATAATCACTACACTGTATATAATAATATAATTAGAAAAAATGCATAATTATTATACTTTAAAATTGTGAACCAACCAAAATTTTAAGACAAAAATAATATGCTAAAACTACATATTAAGAATGGACGGAGTAGGTTTTTTTGGTGTGGATAAAAATATTTTTGTAGAACAAAGAAAATATATGAGAAAGAGAAATGAAAAGACGGGCAGGGTCACTAGACCCTTAATACGGACAAGCAGTACTTGACGGCTAGGCTCTTTTTCTGCATAGAACAGGATTGGATTGTGATAGCCACAAGTTGGGTGTGCAGAGTGTGCAGTGCAGACAATATTTACGTATCTATGTTAATAGTGAGAATATTGATCTTATAGATAATTAATTTTTATAAAAAAAAAAATCTTATGATCTATCAATCTTTTTTATTTATAAAATTTAAAATTTGAGATTTTATTTACAAAATACAAATTAAATTCTAGTCGAACCAATTATTTTTCTGTAAAAGAAATTTGAAATAACAAATGAATCAATTATTTCCCGGTAAAAAAAATTGAGATAAAAAATGAATTGATAGGGGGATTGTAGCTTTGCTCCTTTTGTTTTCAAATATGGTTTTATTATTGGATGGTGGGTATTTTTTTTTTATTATTATTTGGGAGTGAATTTTCAATTTTTATTCAAAAGATAATATACTATAGCATGTGTAATTATTCATGAGTTAGAAGTTGTAATACTGGTTATAATTTGAATATTTTTTAATTTTTTTAAAATAAAATCATAAAAGAGTTTATGACTTTAGTATATATATTTTTCAAATATATGACTTTAAAGTCATAATTAATAATTTTTTATAACTGAAGTCAATTTAAATAAATAAAAAAATATTTTTTCATTGATTTCATTTACAATCAATTTTTCAATAACAAATAGATTTTCATTTAAAAAAATAATGATACGATTTTAAAGTCGTACAAAACTTTACAACTTTAAAATGTAACATTTTTTAAAAAAAATGATAAAATTTGTTTTTTATTTTTTTAAAAATTGTAAATAATTTTTTAATTTAATTATTTAATAAATAAAAATAGAAAATATATTAAATAAAAATAATATACTAAAAGTTAAGAAAATATTA
>PYAF01005133.1:159613-186495 GCA_007407185.1 Glycine tomentella | reverse complement strand
TTTGGTATACTTAATATTTAATATATTATTTTATTTAATATTTTTTTACATTTATTTATTAAATAATTAAATTAAAAATTATTTGTAATTTTTAAAAAAATAAAAAACAAATTTATCAATCTTTTAAAAAAGTTACAACTCTAAAAACGTAACATTGAGTTTTTTTTTTTTTTAAAATAACTAAGATCGTAGAAAATATAACGACCGCTAAGAAAAATTGATTACAATTTTAAAATGTATATTAAAAAAATTATAAAGTTTTTTACAACTTCAATTTAAAAATATACAAATCATAATCAAATAATATTATGATTTTTAACTCAAACAATCATAACATTTATTGTGACTTTTTTTAATAAAAAATTAAAATTCACCCCATATAATAATAATAATAATAAAATTATCACCTTCCAGTGATAAAACCTTCAAATATACCTTATTCTTAATTGAAGCTGGCATTATTGGGTCTTGTCATGGAAAATGTTAAAAACTCGTGACAGGCACTAATGTTTTTTATTTTTATTTTTTTAATGTTTGCATGAGCTGTTAATTTTCTGGTAGTGTCCAGAAAGCCGAATGGTGGGTCTCATAGGTTTAGGACAAAGGACGATGTCAAGTACTTCGAACTGTTTTTGGCATTACATGAAATTAGTCTTTCAACATTGGTGAAGGATAACCAAAAATAGCTTAAGAAGTGGTAATAACTTATATTTTTAATTAAATTTTTTAAGTTTAAATTTTATTAATTTTTAGATATAAAATAAATTATGTTAAAAGGAGGATATTCATTTTATATGTGGGTTAAGATTTTTGATAAAAATTTATCATTATTTTTAATGGAGATAACTTTATAAAAATAACATATTAAAAAAAACTATAGAAAATTGGAGAATTTTGTATGAGAATTGGAGCACTTTGCTTTTCAATTCCAATCCTATCTGAAACCAATGTAACTGAGATATGATTTTTGTTGACACCTCATCTTGAATTACACCTATGGTGAAGATCTTATCTTAATTCTATGAATATTTTGCTAGGTGCTACTCATGTGTGGCGCACTAGGTAAGTGGGGTTTGTGCTTCCATGATGCCAAACAATCACTTCAAAAATGCGAAGTGATGGCAAGCAACTAAAATTATGATGAGAGAGACTATTTACACACCAATGAGAAATTGAAGGACTCATTTTCTATCGTCCTTACAAATTAAAAGTACAAGGCAAAAAAATGGGGATAAGATAAGGTGCGTGCATGTTCTCTTTCTTCTTTTCATTACGCACATTTTTTATGATAAAGTTTTTATTTTCAAAGTGTGCGCACTTGTATGATGAGATTCATGTAATTGTACCCTAAACTTTTATTGGAAATGCTCATCTGGTTATCGAGTTTCATAGTGCCACGTGTCGGCTCTTTATGAAAAAAAAAAGGGTATGTGTAATGTGTAATACAAACAAATCTTGAGACGGTGCGTCAAATCATCAATGCCAATCTGGCATTCACTTTGCTTTCTGTCAGCAATGGAATTATGTCGATGTGCAAATTTTGGTATCCCAAACCAACACAAGCACTCAATGCTGGATAAAACAGCAAATTTTAAATATTAAAAATTAAAATCAAACTCGTGTTAGCTAGGCACATGAAAGAAATTGAAAATTTCATTAGTCATTATTAATGATAATATGAATCTTCTTGAATTTCACTTCTAGGTAGGTATCTTACAATTTATATTTAATTTTAATATTTAAGAAAAAGATCATACATTATCCTTAAAAAACATCATACATTAATAAAATAAAATAAATTTGTATTATTATGTGATTTAACTCAATTAGTTGTACATGTTAAGTGAATGTTATAAACTTTTTAGTACTATATTTAATTTTTAGTATAAAAATAAATAAATTTATATTATTATCTAATAGTAGACTATTCACATGTTTGGAAAGCTTACCACAACAAATAAACGTGAGTAGATCTGAAGCCAAGAATTCATGTTTCTAGGTAGATTTGAGAATTTTGATTTAATTGTTTTAAATATGTATTTTGATTTTGGATTTAAACTTATTAATATTTACAATAATTATCTTAAAAATTATAATATAAAATTAAGAGAGTTCATTAATAAGAGAGTTCAACTCCATGTGAATTGGCAGGACTTGACTAAAAGGTGCCTTAATGCGCTCCATAATTGGTCCCTCTCGGATTCTTAATATGAAAAATAATCATTATATTCCAACATGTTACTTTTAACGCTTTATCTTGAATTATGATCAAGGTAGAAAAATTGAATCTCAACATCAACATGCTTGTCTCTCTCAACCCAAAAAATCTCATCGTGTAGTTGATAAACTATAGTGTGCGTGATCTTAATGTCAAGGTCAAGGACCTGCTCAACATTCCCATCAATTTTCTGGTTTCCCAGTAGTCACACGCTACTATATTATTTAGTCCTTAAATATCTTAATAAGAATTTGACAAGGGTAACTTAGTGACCATCACTTAATTGTTGGGTCAATGATGATGGGGTGAGACCTTTCTCATGCTGCGCAAGAGTTGGATGTTATGACTTCAGTCATATTTTTAGAAAGATGGGAGAAGAGAGAAAAAGGAAAGGTGTTTTGCAAGATATCAAGCCTAAATAAAAATAAATACACGTGAAAGAGCGATAAAGAGAATGACTATGTAAGTTAAGCCTAAAATATTTTTTACGAAAAATATTCAAATTCGATTCAGAAAGTGTGATGCCAGGATAAATTTATCTTTTAAAAATATAAAATACAAATTTAGTCATTAAATGTGTAAAAAATATGATAAATTTATCTTATTATTAAATTTTTCAGATCATTTATTATTAAATTATAATATTTAATGACTAATTTGATAATAAGTTATATTTTTTGAAAATCTATTTAACATTAAATTACAAAACTTAAAAACTAGTTCATCATTAAATTGTTCGTAAATTAGTTTATTACACTTTTTATATATTTAAATATTTTATTTAATATTTTTATTTTTTAAAGATGAATTTATCATTATCTCACGTGTTCATGAACAATTTTAATTATTTACCTTTTTTTTTATATCTTATGGCTGGTCCCGGGTCCCGTTTCCTTCACTTTTGGGGCTACACTACTGAGGTGAGAAATTCTTTAATTTGCTGAAGTTAAGTTGCGTTCATAAAGTCTCCTTTACTTGGTACTTTTCAATTGTACATCTCCAAGGAGGACTATAATATGTAAATCCCGATAAAGGTACATTATAAAGCATATATAATTCTTTCACTAGGAGGACGATACAAGTAAATTAAGTTTTTCGAAGCATGGATACAAGATTACTATATGAAATATAGTTATTACCGACGGTCAAAATCAGTTAGTAACTACGAAAATTCGTCGCCAATTACATCATGGAAAATCAATTACCAATGAATATTAAATGGTTGATAAAAAATTACTAACAAAATTATTCGTTACAAATCCATTGATAATTACTTACGGATTTAATTATCATTATTGACCGATGAATAATTTATCGATAATTATCAATTATCAACTAAATTATAAATTTAAACTTTTTTATATTATCGATGGATATTCAGTTAATGATAAGTTTTTATAAATGTTTATTTGTTTTAAAAAAAATCAATATCTATTTATATTATTTCTACTAATATAAATCACGAATAAAAAACACCGACTAAACAATATAATAAATTCAACTTAAGCTTGATTAAGTCATAACTTAAAACATATTGATTATGTTCAACAAAATTATCTGAAAAAGTTAATCAAAAGTTAAAAAGTTATTATTCTTGCAAAATTATTTTGATATTTTTAAAAATTAATCATCTCTCATTCTACTTAATTATTACTTGACACCTTATTGTCCTTCATCTTCTCCTATCCTAATAAATTGAGAGTTTATCTCATTAATTTTAACATTTGTTATTTTTTACTTAAACATTTGTTATTTAATTAAAAGTATTTTAGAACAAAATAATTAATACAAGAGACCATTATAAAAGAATCTTATAAAAAGAAAGAAACAATTTTTTTTCAAAAGGTCTCATTTAGAGACGGAGAGTGTGATAAATTATCTTGATCTTGCTATCATGTTTTTAATCAAGACGCTGATAACTTCTAAAAAAAAAATAAAGACGTTGATAACTTCGTGTTTAAACGGTAAAATGGAAGCACGTAGCAATAGAAGTAAGAATCGTCGCAGTTCAAGCGATTCATTGACCCATTGGGAGAGGAAAATCCAATTCGTGTGTATCAAAGCTTATTCCAACGATTTATTTCTGATAATTATTAATTAATGAAGGACTTGCCAGTCATATCCAGATTAAAAAAGAATTTCTATTTACAACAAATTTAAGAAATACACTTATACTGAGATCACAATAAGGAATGGGCCTTTGCAAACGTAGTTACACCCATTGCTAAAACATGATTCAGTTTATACAAGAGTTTCATACAAATCCATCAATATCAGAAATATAGCTGCTTGCACTGTGCTGCATCAACATCAAAAGGACAATATGGGCACTTAAACACTTTTGTGCTATTCTTGGACATCTTCAAGATAGACTGCTTACAGAGGACATGACCACAGGGCATTAACATCGGAGGGTTCTCCTCGGTTGCTTGTTCCTTGGAGACAGGACAAACGAAAATAGAATGGAACTGGAACTCGCGATCCAACTCAACCGGCACCGGTAACTGGTTCATAGACTGCCATTCATGCTTCTTCCCTGCCATGACATTCATAAATTTGAGGAGAGGTGGCAAAACCTGGACCCCTGCTGCTACGGTCACGCTCAATGGACTATTGTACGACTGTCCCAAAAGATTGCAGAACTGCCTTTTAAGTTCCTCGGCCAACTTATCCCAGTTAGATGCTGATAGTAATGCATGGTAAGGAGATTGATCAAGCTTTCCCGACCATAGAAGACAGCCCATAAGTTTCTGAATATCAGTCATGTGACTGGTAGCAAAAGGAGAAAGGTGTGTTCGAGCATAATGAAGAGCTTCCTCTCTACTTCCATTTTGAAGTATTTTCACAAATTGCATGGAGTGAAGTTTCAACACAATATCAGATCCACTTTGAGCAAGTTTGTCAGCATTAGTGGCAGCCCAATTGAGGGCTGGCTCTAGGTTCTGATTCTGCATGGCTTCAAGTATTTGATACATTTCCAGAAATGGAGATTTCATAATGGCAGCAGATTCTGGCTCTCCAACCACACACATAAAATGGTCCCCAATCTCAAAAAGGCCCTGGCGATAAAAATGGTTGGCAATTATTTGGTTTAATGTATGTATATCAATGTCGACATTTCTGTAAGCCTTGGATATATCAGGGTTGAAATGTTTCTCATGAAGCTTCCCATACTTTGTGAGTGCTACATTTAGCTCCTTCTGTGTACCTTCCATTTGACTAAGTGGAGCAATTTTAAGTAAACTGGCCTTAAGCCCATTCAGGACAGTTTTATAATCAAGTTCATGGTCAGTGTTATTCACTGACTGCAGTGTGTCTAAAACACTCTCAATTTCCTGTCTGATCTGATCAATTGCTTCTTGAGTCTTGGAACAAGATAACTTTTGCTTCTTAGTAACACGGTCAAAAGCATCTTTTATAGCACTCAGCTCCATATTGAGTATCAATTGTATCTACAACTTGTGATGTCTTTAAGCTAAGGTGTGATGCACCTGCAAAGGTTCATAGTGTTAATACAACTTTTAAGAACAACCATGCAAACTACTGGCACCACAATTTGATATGTTTTTATTCTTAAAAAAATACATAAAAGAAAAAATTCATTGAGAGACAGGGAATACAATGCAGAAGACATAGGAGTCCTCCCAAAACAGGCCAATCCAAATAATTGCAACAGAATACATAACCCCCCAGCCCTCTCTACATGGCATCCCCAAAAGTATCCCTACAAACAATGCATTGAAAACATAGCCATCAACTAATTGAAAAGTTTATACAGTATCTATATTTATTATCATAAGATACAAGGTATAAACCTCAAGACCAATAACTAGATTTCGGCTAGGACACTCTTAGCTACATTAAATCCCTTTTAATTTATTTTGTGTTTGCATGAGTGCACACTCATGTGTGTGTTTGCAGAGCTTCAGAGTACACAGGGACTTCAAGCAGCAAACAAAAACAATTCATATTAATTATCTTTAGACATTCCTACTAACTGAGACTGATTTTTTCAATTAACATAGTGTTGGTTGGGGGGAAATAGAGGGGAAGGAAGGGGCGGGATTTTATAAACTTGTGTTGTTGGTTCAATTTTTAAAAGGGGAGAGGAGCAAAATCCCTCCTCATTCAATTTTTTGCTCCCTCCAATATTGGGAGGATTTGAAAGGGAGGGAGAGGGGATTTAAAACATTTCAAGTATAATGACTAAAATATCTTTACTTATGTCTTGAAATTTAAAAATATAAGAAAAAAGAGTAAATTAATTTTTTAAATCTCTCTCCTCTCCTTGTTAACAAAACATGGAGAGGGCTACATCCCCTTCCCTTCATTAAAAACCCTCCCCTCCCCTTTCTTCCATTCCCCTCCATTAAAAGCTCCCCTCATTTGAACCAAACAATCCCTAGATGAATAATAAAAACAGCAAAGATACCATGAAAGAGACTCCACTCACATAGAGGAACATAAATTCAGGCGTAGACAAATAATCAACAATTTAAGTATAAAATAAAATTAGAATCAGAATAAGAAAACTGCTTACATCTTCTTTCGCCTTTGGATAGAACTTAGAAGATACCTAAGCCCTTTTAACAAGGCTTTAAAAAGATTAAACTATTACAAATCCATTTCCATTAGTCAAACAAACAATTAGAATTGGGGCAAGGGGGAAGTTGTATTTTAGCAATTTAGACAAGCATATAACTCTATCTACAAAAGAAAAAATATTCCAAAATCTGCATCATGTTTTACAATAACTTTAACTTGTGCCGTCTTATTCGTGACATCAACCAGAGACGGTCTACGACGAAAACAACTTAAAAAACTAACAAAACCTATGGTCCTTAAAGTAAGTTCCACTAATATCTAGCATAGAAGAACGTATATTCATTACAACTTGAAGAGAACAACATATTTAAGATCCGCAAGAAGCTGAACCAAGAAACAACCACTATGCAGATCAAATCCCTAACAAAATAAAGTTTAATATGGTCCCTTTCACATCACAGGACCATCCTATAAGATAGAGAAAGATATATACCATGTTCTCTACATTCTATCACAATTCCCCAATTTGAAATCCAAGTTCAACTCAGCACACAGCATAAATACCATTATTTTCACTTCAAGCTCAAAATTCCAAACTATGTCACAGCAACCGAAACAAAAACACACACTCGAAAGGCTGAAAAAAAAAAAGATCAAATCCAAAACAACAAAGGTTTAAAGAAAAAAGAAAAGATGGTTCTATCGGACACAATAATATGAAGGAAAAAAAAAAAAAAGACAGAGCTTGCAATAGAAGAAAATTTCAACAAAAGCTAATAAAATTGTCTCTTATTAATCGAGTGGGAACTTTATTAAACAGTATTTGTTATATTTAATTGTGATGAAGAAATAAAAATAAATAAATGTGTTAGAAGATAAGGATAAAGTTTAGGGTAATATAATTGGCAGGAAAAAGAGGGGGGAGGAGAAAGAGGAGCTTACTGGAAATGCAGGTAACAGATCTGCTGAGGCCGGTTAGGGCAGAGAGCAAACGAAGGGAGGAAAGGGAGGTTGTGTTTTGTGTGAAGATTGGAAGTGGTAAGGAAGGAAGGAAGGGAAGGGTTATGTGTCCTTCATTAATGATTTGAGTGACTCACTGTGTTTGTAGCCCATTTTACCTACCCTACCCAAGCCCACGTTGTTCCTCAGCCAAACGTGACCCACAAACCCACACCACAGCATTCAGAAAACAAGAGGCTATGGGTACGGTGGTTATGGTGGATTTGACGAGGGGTGGTCTTTATACACCCATTGAAAGTCTAATACATCATTCTAAAAAATAAAATGGCAAAAATACCCTCATGTATTATAGAGAGTTTTTGCAAGGCCATGGTACATATTTGAAGATGGATTTATGGTGATGTAGTTTGCGTTGGTGATTTTGTTGTTTGAGTGGGTAGTTTTGGCTGCTCGTGGAAGCTGCTGTCGCTGCTGGGTTCGTCGGAGCGCGTCGTGGTGGTGGTGTTGTGGTTGTCGGGACTGAGGTAGGTTTTTATCATTTACGGATTAGGTAATTCGTATAGATTATACGGATTATGCAATCTGTATGTGTCATGTAATCCGTATGAAATATACGGATTGCATAATCCATACGCGACATACGGATTGTATAATCCGTATAACCCCTACGGATTATACAATCCGTATAACCCATACGGATTGGTTAATCTGTAAATAATAATTAATGGTTTAAACATTAATAAATAATTATTAAAAAATGATTTAAATTATTAAGAAAATAAGTAGGTGAAAATAGGTATTAATTGTAGTTTATGGGAATGCATTACTTGGATAGTTTGTTTCCTATACATTTATTTGTTGATTTCCATATAAAAATTAGTTAAAATTGATGAAATAGATATTAATATTTTTTATTTGGCACTTATTTAAATTTATTATCATTTTGTTAAGATGGACAACGATGAGTGGATGTATGACACTATTATGTTTGAAGAAATGAATATGAATGAAGATTTTGGAGATGAAGCTAATGCGTTCGAAAATAATAAATGTTTAGTAGATTGTTCTGCAGCCTTTTTGACTTCTGAGGTATTTATATTATTTTGAATTTGGTTAAAGTTGTTTAATGCATATTTTATGGAAGTTAAACATTTATTATCGATTTTTGTAGTGTTTCCTTCCCGTAAGGAAGTATTAAAATGGGCTAGAACTGTTGCATATGAGAATGGTTTTGTAGCTATCATAATGAGGTCGGACATATCAAATGGAAAGAAGGGAAGGATATCATTTGTTTTAATCGGCTGTGGAAGGAGTGGAAAGTACAGAGGATTTAATAAAGAAATGGTACCTACTGTGACTAGCACTAGAAAATGTAATTGTCCATTTAAGCTTCGAGGCAAACCAGTTCCGAGAGGTAAAGGGTGGATGGTAAAATTATTACGTGGCACTCATAATCATGCTTTGGCAAAGTCATTATGTGGGCATCCGTACGTTGGTCGACTAACAGAGGATGAGAAGATTATTGTTGATGATATAACTAGGTCGATGGTGAAACCAAAAAATATACTCTTGACTTTGAAGGAACACAATCCTGATAATTGTACATCTTTGAGGCAAATAATCAATGCAAGATATACATACCGTACGCGTATCAGAGAAGGTAAATCTGAATTGCAACAATTAATGAAACTTCTTGAACGCGACATGTATATTCATTGGCACAGAGTGAAGGATGAAAATGTCATACGTGACCTGTTTTGGACACATCCGGATGCAGTGAAGTTGAGCAACGCATATCATGTTGTTTTTCTGATAGACAACATATACAAAACAAACAGGTACAGATTACCGTTACTTGATATTGTTGGTGTGACTCCTACTGGGATGACAGCTGCATTTGCTTATTTAGAAGTTGAACGTATAAACAATGTTGTTTGGGCCCTCGAACGATTTAGAGGAATTTTTATGAAATGTCAATTTTTCCCGGATGTCATTGTCACTGATAGAGATGCAGCATTAATGAATGCAGTGAATACATACCAGTTGAGTTAGCTAAGTATGTTGTTGGGAGCATACCGCTTGAGACAGTTGATGTTTTTTGGCGGAGGTTAAGTTTTGAAGATCAAGGTGTTGGTGTGTGTGAGGTCCACATAACTGATAAGATGGAAGCCATATATTTGCGTTTTGAAAAGCTTGACTTGTGTGGCAAGGTGACCTTAAAGACAAAACTGAAAGAAATTGCTTTTCCTGACAAAAATTCAATGTGTCCGCCGCCTAAAAAGGTTCAAACAAAAGGTGCTCAAAAGAAACAAGTATCGCAACATGCAAGATCAACCAAGTGGGATCCATCTTACTGGGAGTATGTTGACGACTTACATTATCAGCAAAATAGTTGTTCCACACCAAAACAACTAGCATCATTATCGGGCCATCACACTGAAACAATGAGGAACATGCCTATGCTGGATCAATTCCATACATCTATGCACGATTTCATTGTAAACATTATTGATGTTAAAGCTGATAGTAATTATGGTTTTTGTGTAATTGTTGCATTGCTAGGATATGGTGAAGATTCTTGGTCTTTGGTACGCAATCATTTGCTGAAAGAACTTTCACAATGGTCAGGCGAATACATAGCTTTGTTTGGTGGGGTTGATAGATTTGAGCACTTAAAACGGTCGCTACTTGTTGATGGATTATCAAAGGTAAAATATTTGTTATGTCGGTAGTTTTAAGCTTTGTTACATTTACTTATAGTTGCTGGTGTTCTTTGTTATGTACGGGCAACCATTGATAAATGGATGGATATTACTGATTTGGGATACGTGATTGCATCAAGGTATAACATCGTTCTGGTTTCTCTATCTCTGCAACAAAGCATGACGTTTTTTCCTTTGAGAGGCCAACCGTCCAGAGATACCAGTGTGCATCGCATTTTATGTATTGGTCATGTCTACGGTAACCATTTTGTGCAAGTACATGACTCAACAATTTTATTGTTTAGCCTATATTGGAAATAAATGTATAAGTTAGTCAATTTTGGTAATTATTTCAGGTTGTATTAAGAGATGGGTGTCCTATGCCATCAACTGCTTTGTTATGGCAAAGACACTGCTACAGCGTTGCAAAAGAATGGATAGTTCCATATATGGGTCGAATGCAATCATATACTAATTTAAAGAAAGTACGTACAACCAATGTCGACTTAACATGATGACTTGTTTTGATTTTTGAATCGGCATGAAAGGCTTATTAGTTGCCATTATGTATTCCCATTTGTTTTGTTGTGGCTTCCATTTTGTAACATAACACATGTCGCCTTTGATTAATCCAATAATGTAGTTTCCATGAAAATGTGTTGAGTAAACTTAATGTCAATACATAAAAGTTATTAAGTCACAATATGCAAAGAACAATCACATGTCGCCTTCTCCACCGTTCTACTGCGGCGTAGGCATCGATTCCAGCAGTGACCATACGCATGTCCAGCATTTCTTGTAATCATTCTGCTAGCAATTTGCATTTTCCCTGAAACAAGTATCGCAACATTATACGCAACCATAGTTGGTTTATTACTCTAAATAAATGTAATTGAATACAAACTTTAAAGACAGTTTCATACCACAGCATGTCTAGGCTCTCGAGATTAATCTGGAACTGGTGTTGGGTCATCAGTATGTGGACGTGGAGGATCTGCAACAAATGAGCCCTGAGTCAGAGGGTGTCTAACAGGGTCACCTATCTGTGAGGGTGTCATAAAAGGATGAGACATGCGATAAAACCACTCAATATACCCAGGGAGCGCCTGACTAGGATAGGTAACCTCCTTTGTGGTCGAGGCTAGATGATCGCCAAACTGCATCCATCGTTCATCGACTTCCTTGGTTAAGGGCGCTTGACTAATATGGATTTCAGGAATACACTGAACATATCCAAACTGTCTTGCTACCCTCTCTGGTAAATGTCTTACCACTACCGGTTCACATCGAATATACCCAGAGAACAATGATATTATGTCGAACTCTCGATGGGCACGATGATCAGCGTATGGAGTCCAGTATACATCGTCTATGACCAACCTATCCAGTCTCCTACGATAGGTGCTGAGTGGTAAGGCCTTCTCAACCTTCCAGCGACATGCTCGTGGCTGCCTCTCCTGGTAGTTAAGAGCTGCAGAGACATTTCTAATTGATGGGAAATGCTCATGTAACACCCCGTGTACACCCGGCGTATTATCATTATACAATATCACAACAACGCAGCAAGCATGGAAATAAACATTTAAGGAAGCTTGAATCATGTAAAATATACATTTATATATATATATGGTGAATCTCTGTAATATACACGGTACATAATTCTCAAAACTATACAAATGTTTCCTAGGATTCAAAATACAGATAAAATGACAAAATCTGAGCTAACAAGCTCGGTCATCTAAACCTAGGGTTTTCTTCACTCTATCCCAGCTCAGGCCTCTTGCCCTGGGATTTCTCAGTAACTGCAGCCTCTGTCACTGCAACATAATCCCCAAATCGGGGTGAGATAATTATCTCCATAAACTCAGGATTTTCAGATGTTTCCCTCCCCCTGGTTCACTTTCCAATATCACAACATAGATATATATATATATATCACATAATTAAACAGAATTCACATCAGATCAACAGCCTTCTCGGTTGACCAAATTTTGATACATGCAATTAACAACACATTATAAGCATATATAATCAACACACATTGCCTGAATAGGATCATCCACTTAAGGGCACATCTATTCAGGACTTGCTCAACACATGCCTAGGTAGGATCATCTACTGAAAGGCACATCTACCTAGGACTTGCCGCCCAATACCTGAACAGGATCATCTACTTAAAGGCACATCTACTCAGGATTTACATGGACGCCTATGGATTATCCCAGGGGAGATCATCCACTTAAGGGCACATTCCCAAGGGGTCTATAGTACCTCATCCTACTGGCCAGTAGATTTCAAGCAATCACATCACAATCAGCTCAGAACAAAGATCATGCAACCATACACTATACTATTGTATTCAATATAATCACCATAAGCAACAGAATGTACACTAATTCAGTGTAATCAAATCAATACCCCCATCTCAGGGTTTAGCTAGCATGCAGTTGCCAGCCATCAACAAACCATTTCATCAATAATCAGTACAATTCAGTACCACAACATCATTATATGTCAGATATACAAGTTATATCAGGCAATCACCCATGTTGGGTGCAGTGAAACACAAGTAGGAAAACAATCACTGAAAACACTGAGCTTACCTGATCGTAGCTCAGAATCAGCTCCCCTAGACTCTTGGTGATCTCTACCAGCAGTATGCACGTCACGCCCTATAGTAGGCATGAATCAAACAATCAGAAACGGTGTTTAACCGTTTATATGGAAGGAAATGCCCTTCCTCTAATAACCAATCCAAAGTCTTCTAACTTTAGGTTTATCTTAGCCCAGCTTCTACTAGGCTATACATTGACCCTCAATGGTCTGCCTCAGTCTCACCAAGGCCTCAGAGTTCCTTTAGAACTCTGTACAGCTCAATTTAAAGCTGTACCAGAATCAAGAACCCACATTGGTTCAACTCAGCCAAAACACATATATAATCACGTTTTCACCGATTATTTGACCTTATGAATAACTTTTGTAAAGGTACTTAACTTAATTCAGGCCAGAATACCTCCCATTTACACACCCATATTCCTGCCTAGAGCCAAATTCAAACTTCATCACCAATTCAGTTTCAACATGCCATATGGCTCAGAACAACCTCCTGACTACATCTCTCTAAAGAACCTAAGCCTAATTCCAGCCCTATCATCAACTAACTACTATTCACCAATTTTCTATTTCACAAATTAACCGGTTAAAATGTGAGTTTCTTACCTCAGATCAATAAAGGAAAGTTGGAGAAGTCCCTCTCCTTGCTTTGGTGTCCTGAAACCAGCGTCTTTCCCTTCTAAAGCTCACCCTCTGAGGAAACTCAAGGAAATGGGAGTTCTCTCACCAACTAGGCTGGATTTTTGGCTCTCCAAGGTTTTAATCAAGTTTGTAGGTGATTAGGAGGTGTTTTAGTGGCTTATAATGAAGGTTTGGAGCTTCTATGGCTCAGAAATGGCTACTGGGACGGAGAAGGAAGATGAACAGTGGTTTTTCCACTGAAAATCGCGATTTGCCTTTATATATATGGCCTGCCAGAGGTCTGGCATGATCCGCGCCACCTCTGGCGCCATCCGCGCCACCATGGCGGTGGACATGGCGCTACCAGCGCCACTCTCGCGCCAACCGCGTGGACTACCAGACACCTTGGCGCTTTTGGCGCCACCCTGGCGCCACCAGCGCCAACTTCCAGAGACTTGTGGCGCCACCCGCGCCACATCTGGTGCTGGTCGCGTGGAAAACCAGGGAAATTGGGTTTTTCAGACCACTTCCCGCGCCATCAACGCCTCCAATGGCGTCATCTGTGCGGCCTGGAAAACTAGTGGCGCCCCTGGCGCCACTTTGGCGCTCCAGGCGTCAACTTCCAGAGCTTCTGGCGCCATCAGTGCCGGCTTCCGGTAAACTTGGCGCTGATCGCGTGAACCATGGCGCTGATCGCGCCGCACTCCAAACACAGTTTTCTCATAAAATGACCTGGCGCTACCCGCGCGGAATCTAGCGCCTACCGCGCTAGGCCTCAGGTATTATAGCTCATAAATCCAACACTGCAAATTAATATACAACGCGTTAGTATACAAGTTTTAACAAATATAAGTGGATGGATAATGATGTGACTAGCGAAAGAAATTACCTGCAACAGCGTCACATAACCTGCAAGATGTTTGCCGTGATGCTGACATGCATAGTTTAGATTAGAATACATATGAACCAAAGCAGCCTCACCCCAAGCATATCCACCTGAACGGTCCAGATCGCGAAATGCTTCCAAAAATACCACACTGATATGTGTGGCACTCTTGTTGGCAAAAAGAGTGCACCAACCAAATGAAGCAAGTACGCTATGGTCGCTGGAATCCACTTCATTGACTCAACCTTCACAACATATAAATCTCGCAGCCAAGACAAACGCACATATGCCCCATGGCATTGCTCAATCTCCGATCCAGCCTCGTCTGCAGATACTTCAAGCAATTCAACAACCATATGTATGGCCTGGCCAACATCAATCATCTCAAACGACAAGAAATCTCCTACGATGGATACATGCAACAGGGACGCCACATCATCCAAAGTAATACTTAACTCCCCGACGATTAAATGAAAGCTGCTTGTCTTAGAGTGCCATCTCTTCATGAAAGCCGAAAGCAATCCCCTGTCTCTGGTCTCGACGGAGCAGCAAATCAAAGGGGCCAACCCAGTACCAGTAACCAATCCTTCAATCTCTGGTGCAGGCCGCCTAAATTTGTGCACTTTTCTTCCGTGGAAGGCCAATTTTAACTCAGCGCGTTCCTGCAAACATATTATATCAATCACAGTCAGTGCGACCAAAAATTAACTTTAATACATTTGTAAATAACAAAGATAACTATTTGTCCTTCCCACACTCGAAGAGCCACATGTTCAGCGTACTCCGTTAACACTGAACAGTCCTCTGGACCACCTGGGAAGGATTGAACTTGATCACCTCTATCATCCATCGCAGGAATATCATCCTCCATATATGGTCCTGAACAACAGGCATTTCATCAATAACAGCTCCTACATGTCGGTCCGCAGACGGTGGCTCCTCATCTGCAACTGCCCCTACCAATTGTCTTCTAGCTGATGCCATAGGCCTTCGACGTTCAACACTAGCTCTACATTCCCATTGTCTTTACCAATACCTCTGTCTCCAACTCGCCCTAAATTGCGACGCAAACCTCTTGTTTTAGCCATAACCTGTGGTACCATTAGCTAACTTGTTAGTCTAACGACAAACATATCAGAGCAACCAATCTAAATGTCCAAATTCTCAAAATATTAACTTTCTCATCAACTTACCTATTACATATTACTTATTAAACTACTTTAGGCATTCAGCCTTCAATGATGTTTTATGATATTGTTAACAAACTATGCATGTGAGCAAATTGTTACACATACACAATTAATATATGTCCGTGAGCAAGACCGAAGGACATAAATTACCGTGTTGGATCCCACTTGTTGATTGAAAGGGGAAAAGAATATCAAATTATCAACATTCAAATTGATGCATAGGACATGGGTTTGATTGCTATGTTGTTGGTCACCATCGGATTGCCAGTTTCTATCATACCAAAACATATAGGGACTACTCACCTAAATGACTAAACTAGCATTAAGTTCAATGTTGTTTTACAATATTATTAACAAACTATGCATGTGAGCAAAATCTTACACATACACATGCAAGACCCAAGCACATTATTTAGAGTGTTGGAACTCACTTGTTGATTGAAAGGGGAAAAGAATATCAAATTATCAACATTCAATTTGCTGAATAGGACACGGGTTTGATTGCTATGTTGTTGGTAACCATCGGTTTGCCAATTTCTATCCTACCAAAACCTTACCAAAACCTGTAGGGAATACTCACCTAAATGACTAAACTAGCATTAAGTTCATGTTAAATTTAGGATTGCAAATTGACTATAAAAAACTCTGGACTGTAACACAATCCATCAATATCCATCCACTAAAATATAAAACATAACTCATTAACAAATAACTATTTAACATTCTAAAATATATATAATTAAAAATTAAATATAATTGCACTGAAATTTTTTAAAAAACTTATACACGGATTAGGCAATCCGTATGGTGTTCACGGATTGGTAATCATTGAACACTTTACGGATTAGGTAATCCGTATGGTGTAATCCGTAAACACTATACGGATTACTCAATTTGTACAACCTAAAATCCGTAAACTCACGAGGACGAAGAAACACTCACGGCGGATGTCGAAAGAAACCACCAATCGACCACCACCATGCCTCAGTGACCAACGACCACCACCAAATGTGCCGCAACTGAACCAAATGGCAATGACTGAGAAAGGCACCAAACAGGAAGGAAAATCGCACCACAGCAGACGACCACGTGAAAGAAGAAAATGCAGTAATCAACAGTGCTTCAACTATATAAGGAAGGGCATATTCGGACTTTCACTGTTCACGGATGGGTGTATTAGATTTTGAACGGGTGTATAAAGACCAGCCCACATGGGCTTTAGATTTTCTTTTTAAAAAATATCCTTCTCACGAATATATGATTTCATTAAATAAGTCTACAATAAAATCATATTTTCATTGCACATATGAGGGTATAAAAAAATAAAGCAATGGAAATACGACTTTGTTGCACAGTGCACAATGAAATCATATTTTTATATATGCACAATGGAAATACGATTTTGGTGTACACTGTACAACAACGAAAATGTATTTTCGTGGTTGGCTCAACATCCCTAATATCAACAACAACATAGATTCACCATACCTACCCTAGGGGTGTTCAAGGGTCAGGTTTGACTAAACCTATTACCCAACCCGACCAAAAATTTGTGGATCAGATCGGGTTTGTAAGCACACCCAACCCCATCATAAATGAGTTTGGTCGAGTTAGGTTAATCGGGTTTGAATATTTAAAAGAAATATTTTGTAAAAATTAAATATTTTTAAAACAATAATTTATTTTTGCCTAAAGTTTTGTAAACATAAAATGACTAATACACTCAAAAGAGATCAAATTGTGACAATATTTGACTAATATAATTAATGACTAAAATACTGATACGATATTTTTATTTTACAGAAAAATAAAAGTATTGTATTAACATGAGAAAACATAAACAAAATCAAGACAAAAATAAAAATAATAAATTAAAAATGAAAAAAAAAATCATTGGTTGGGTTGGATCACAAGTAGACCCAGACGCATGAACACCCCTAACCATCCAAACCCATTGACAGCAACAACACAGATTCAACAACAAAATCCAAAATAAATTGGGGGTAGGTGTGTGCACGAATCGATGACGGGGGATGAGGTGGCCGATGTGGTGTAGATTGACGGTGGGGATGCTTGGAACTCTACAAAGTGGGTGTGCGCGTGGTCTGGAGGGGTGTTGCAACATGTGGGTGTTATGGTTGTTGTCGTCGTGCGAGGCTTCGCCATGATCTCTCTATGCCTTTTTGAGATCAGATTTATTAACAAATCTAGAAAACATAAGGATAACGACCACGACGGCGAATGCAAAGGTTGGCGTCGGTGGCAACCTCAATGGACAGTGGTGGAGTTGTTTGGGGTGAGAAAATGGAAATGGAGAGTTGGGGGAGAGGGGTTGAATGAAAAGGGAAGGGGATGGGTGTGAGGAAATGGAGCTGAGGGTAATTAGGTAATTTCAAATAAGTTTGTATTGTCAATAGCCTTCTGGTAGTGGCAATAGTAGTTTCCTTTGACGATTTGTATGTGCTAACTTGGGCCAATGCGACAATGCTTTACCTATAAGTTTTAATCTTCTTGAGGTTGTAACCATCTTCATATTTTGTTGGTATTTTAATATTATATATGATGATGTACTCTTGATGTTTCAGGGAACTCCATGGGCAGAGAGAATACCACCAGTTAGTGAGACCAGGTTTTTTTTTTAATGTCTTTTGGAGTATAAAAATTCAGGGTGAGGATATGCCTTCCTGGTTTATAATTTGGGCAGCTCCAATAGTAAGCACATTACAAGAAATTTACACAACTCACCAATTGATTATTCTTGAATTCGAAATCAAGTCACATGTTTGTCATGGATGGACATAACTAGATGAGCTTTTTTGTTTTGCTGAATAGATAACTAGATGAGCTAACCCCTACAAGCAAGGATATAGATATTGTTATTGGCTTTATTCACGACTTGTAATTTTTTATACATTAATGTATTATTTATTGTAGAGGATTTTTTCTTTGGTAAAACGTGAAAAAAAAAAAAATGACTGACTGGCACGGTATTATTTCAGATTTTGAATGACTGAATAAAAAAAATATTTTACATAGTCTAGTAAAACTTAAGAGGTTAAGAATAAATAAAATACCAGTAAATTCTTTGTTGGTATATAAGCATTTAATAATCCACCAAAATTAAATTAAACTCATTTCATCACGACAAGGAAAAAAAGCTTAAAATGAAAGCTAACAATGTTCAATACAACAATTTTCAAGTTGCCTTATCGAAGACTTGTACCTTTTCGTTTATTTCCCATACGAGTTATAGTTCTACACTTCTACTGTTCTGCCCTCGTTTTCAATCAAAACACGCATGAGTTGTCGAGAGTTGGTGCAATTTGTATTTTCCATATATTGGTGGTGTGATCACGTCACGCAACTTATTTATCGTATAGTTAATTAGCAAAACAAAGCAGTTTTGCAAACGACGCATCTAGGCTATTACATGTACTTGACTACAACAAGAAAGGTGTTTATTCTTTTTTGTTTTTTTCTTAGTTAAGAAATTATGCGTATCTTTTACTTGTTGGGTCAGAAACTAATCTCACTTACAATGCGTGATTATCATTGATTTAAGAAAATTTTACACATAGTAAAAATCGAACATGAATTCCCTCTCTAAATAAATTACTCTCACTCATATAAACACAACAATATTTTAAAAGATGTATATTCTTCAATTTTCGGTTGCTTGATTCTTGCATGCTCTTGCATGATTAAAGCAATAATTTTGGAAGATTCAAAGTTTGTCTGAGGAATATAAAAAGATTCCCCAAATAATAATGTACACAGGAAAATCTGGAAGTAGTGCACCTTAGGGTGGACCTGGCCAAGGCAGGCTCCAAATTTTGTACGTCAAATAGTGAGTTGGCTTTCTTAAGAGGAGGACATACAAAACAAAGGAAAATATTTTGACGCTAAAGTAAATATATCAATTATGTGAGAATGAGAATATATATATGTATAAGGATGAGTCTGTGTATCGATGTGTGTATGAGTGAGTCAATGTCGGTGTGTCCAAAGGGTTAGCGGAACCTGATACTTATAGAGTGAGGGAGAGCCTCGGGTCCATGTATGTCGGGATTGTTATAGTAGTGTAACAATCCCTGCAGATAATTATTAGCCTGTAAATAATGTCTGTTGCTCCAACAGCATGATTGTTGAGGGGGAGACGTCCGTGCTCCTATAGCAGGACTGACATGATGGGTTGACACTTGTATTGGAACATCACGTAAATAACCACGTGTATTTTGCATACTCTAAATATTACAAATAGCTAGTTGCTTGATTCTTGCATATTCATCCATGTTTCTTATTCAATGAATTTATTTAACCAAATTTTCAATTTAGGCTTCAAAATTAGTTTTAGTTAGTTTATTTTTAATCCATTTTTATTCCTAAGTTCATTAATTCATTATTGATGACTTTCAATAATTTTTATTAACTTAATTTTACTTTAATAGTAAGATTTAATATAAAAAAATTTCATGTGTTTTCAGTAAAGCTCCTACTTTTATGAATTTTCTTTAACTAAAACTTAACCTAAAATTACTAGAAGTTTTATTAAGGGTTCTTAATCCATATTTAACACAATTTTTTAAACTTTAATAGTGATTGTCCACAGCCAAAAAAATTGTGTGTGGCAAAGTTTTAGCCTTTTTGCTTTAAATAATCAAGGACTCATACCAAAAAAAAATTCATCAAAGCACATTATATAAACACATTTTTCTAGCTAATCCAGCTAAAAACATATAAAATAGTAAGCATATGATTTTGTAGCACAAAATGAGTCAAAAACATTGATAAAATCATACTTCAACATTCAAGCAATAAACTTTCAATAAAAAAATATCACTTTAAGTTCAAATTCTACAAAAAAGAGAGATCACCAATCATCACAATAACATAAAACAACCCACGACACAAGTATTCAAAACTAGTGTCATAGAGTTCCCCTTACCCAAAGCGTATACGTTGACTACTTTTCAAGAGCTCCTTCAAGAATGTGACCAAATCTCCAAAGCGCGAACAAAAACTTCCATTTAAAATAAAAAATTAAATTTTGTAATGTAGGCTAATTTTTGTAATAATACCTTATAAGTTATATTTGTAAGATAGTTATTAACAAATTTTTCATATAATACAATTTTTAAATTACACAACTTCTTTTTTACATGTTATGAATCTGTTTAGTATGATATTTTAGTTAATTTTTAATTTTTAATTAGTTAAAAAATTGTTTCACTAGCTAGTAAATGAGTTTTTTTAGTATTTTTTGAAATGCTACTTCAAGTAGTATTTTTTTAATACGTTAACTTCTAATTTTTTTATATTTATTTTATATTTATTCTTAAAATATTTTAATAGATTTTATTTTTAATATTTTTTATTTAAGGTAAAATTTTATTATTTTTACTTTAGTTTTTTTTTACATATGAGATAGGGTTTTTCTCATTTTTACCTTTTTATTATATATTTTTGGTACAATGAGGAAATAAAAGACAAGGTTTAACTAGCCTTAGCTAGATCACAAAGAAACAAATCTAAACTAGAAGAAACAATAGCGGAAAATAGTAACAAATCTTTGTCGGAGACCTTTAGCGCACATAAGGTGAGTATTTTTCTCCTAACACGATTTTTTTTATACTTAAGGTCAACCAAGATTCAAACCCTAAACTACTTGATTAAGGAACACTAGTCGTTGTCACTTGTATAAATCGTTGTTGGTACTTCATTGACACTTTTATGAATATGATAAAAGGAGACTTTCCAAGGGTGAAGGAGGACCTCTGATTTCCTGAATAATATCCCTCTGCATGTGCAAATCCATTGCATTGCTATTGATGTTACGGACAACATTGTACACATCAAGGCAATCCACCTCACAATGAATCTAGTAATAACCTTGGTTCCAGGCATGTTGGAGACCATCCTTTAGGGCTAGAAATTTGGCATGCAAAGCGTCCCAGGACCATAGAATTTTGCGAACCAAACAACCAATTCCCTTGTAATCCACCAATAACACCCCCCATAGCATTATGCGATAACCACGAACCATCGACAGTTAACTTTACAAAAGGGTGGCTCGGAGGCTTCCATGTTTCAACCATAGAAGCAGACAACATGGAACAATACAAATCCAATTCCATATTTGTTCGACGAATCATATTGCATGTATTATGTATCTATACATTGGTCCAAAGGTAAAATAACTAAAGATTGAATTTAGGCCTACCAACATTTACTATATCAATTTTTTGAAGTAAAAAGGATGCACATGCATGTTGACTAAAAGGCTTCACATATCACTTTATTCTTTAAAATAAATAAAAAAAATTCTCTCAATTTTTTGTTTTAGTCCTCATTTTCTATTGAGTCAACCCTATTTGTAAAAAGGAATAGTATGACATAGAGGACCTATTCCCATCCAATTAGAATACCATAAACTAGATTGACCCTCTCCAAGCCAAGTCAGAGTTCATTAACTGCTTTAACAATGCTTTGCCAAACATACGATGCACCATGAGGGGCTGTAGCTGAAAGAATAGTATCATGTTGTAGATACTTTGAGAAAGAACTTGTTGTAAGAAAAATTAAATAATCTAATCATGCTTATACATAAACAACATAAGCAATTAGATTAAGTGCAAAAAAATTAAAATCATAAATACCTCTCACCATTGCTATTCTTGTTTGCTCCGAAGATGAATTGTAGTTGTCCGTGAGTCAAGTAATTTGTAAACAGTTTATGAGTCTCTAAACTAATTTGATTTTTGACTTAAGGATCTTCTATGCTTTCACTATCACTCACTGATGGTGTATTGAGTTTTTCAAATAGCAAGTATAGGGACTTTGGCCATGGTGCACATCTCTTTTTATAACCTCTTCCCATCAAAGAGGTTGTTTTTTTATATGTATAAAACGTTTACTAGAAATAAGGGATAAGATTAGTAACAACTTATTCTTACGAAAATAAGGGATAAGATTAACAATGACTTATTCCTAAGAAGATAAGGTAAGTGGACCACCTTATGTGATTTTGACTTAGTTCAACAACAGAAAAGAAACCAACATTCTCCCACTTGATCCACATATCTCATCATACACTTTAGTGAGAAATAAAATACATGAATCATGGCGATAGTTCCTCTAATATATACGAGTAGTATCTTCCATGTATTACAATGCATTATATTTCTCAGGTCCATACAACTTAACGAATAAACCCAATGTTTATTCTAGGTCCAAACTTAATTGATTTTTCTCAGAATAAATAATTGTAGATGCATATAAACTGAATAAAAAACATCACAATAGAGTTTCTTAACAATGAAAATCACATATGGGAACCAAGTCTCATCCTTCCACATGATCTTTAAATTTAAATGGTGGCGTGCCCTTAGTTAAAGGATCGACAATCATTAATTCAGTGCTAATGTGTTCAATAACCACTGTATTATCTTTAACACGTTATCTTATGGCTAGATACTTAATGTCGATGTCCTTACTTCGAATACAACTTTTGTTATTCTTAACCATAAAAATAGCAATTGAATTATTACAGTATATCTTCAATGGCCTAGAAATGAAATCCATAACTCTAAGCCCAATGAAGAAACTCCTTATCCATACCATGTGAGGTAGCCTCAAAACAAGAAACGAACTCAACCTCTATAGTGAAAGTAGCAGTCAATTAAGGTCTGCCTGACACTTCTCCAAGACACAGCTCTACTGGCTAGCATAAAAATATATCCCGAAGTTATTGACTTCAACGCAGCCAGCGTAGTCTAAATTTGAGTAGCCAATCACTTTCAAGTTATCAGTCTGTTTGTACATAAGCATGTAGTCCTTAGTTTCATAAAAGTATCTTATTACTTTCTACGCAACTTTTTAGTGGTCTAAACCTGGGTTACTTTGATATCTCCTTAACACTCAAATCGCAAAAGCAATATCAGGTCTTGTGTAGACTTGAGCATACATAAGGCTTCCAATAGCTGAAGCATAAGGAATGTTCTTCATTTGTTCCCGCTCAAGATCATTTTTCGGGAATTGGCTTAAATCAAACCTGTCACCCTTCACAATGGGAGCTACACTTGGTGAGTAATCACTCATTCTAAATCTTTCCAAAACTTTGTTAATATAAGTCTCTTGAGACAAATCAAGAATACCTCTTACTTTGTCTCTTGATGCCAATAACGTAAGAAGAATCACCCATATCCTTTATATCAAAGTTCTTAGAGAGAAATTGTTTAACCTCATATAGCAAACCCTTGTCATTGGTTGCAAGTAAAATATCATCCACATATAAAATAAGGAAACAAATTTTGCTCCCACTGACCTTCTGGTATATACAATGATCCATAACATTTTCTACGAAACCAAATGAAGAAATAACGTCATGAAATTTTAAGTACCACTGACGAGAGGCTTGTTTCATATATAGATTTCTTAAGCTTGCATACCAATTGCTCACCCTTAGAGAGGAGAATCCTTCAGGTTGTTTCATATAAACCTCTTCTTCTATGTCTCCATTGAGAAAAGCCGTTTTCACGTCCATTTGTTGCAACTATAAGTCAAAATGTGCAACCAATGTCAGAATGATGTGAAAAGAATCTTACTTAGATACAGAAGAGAATGTCTCATTGTAGTCAATTCCTTCCTTTTGATTAAATCTCTTGGCTACGAGTCTTGTTTTATATCTCTTAATGTTGCCTAATGAGTCTTTCTTAGTTTTGAAGATTCATTTACATCCAATGGCTTTTGCACCATGAAGCAATTGAACAAGACCCCAGACTCCATTCGATGCCATAAAATTCATCTCATCTTTCATAGCATCATACCACAAGTTTGATTCTTTAGAACTCATGGCTTGTGAAAATGTTTCAGGATCATTTTCAGCTCCAATAGTATAGTCAGATTCCTATAGATACAACAAAATCACTCGATATCATTGATTTCTTTATTCTGGCTAGGGGTGGAAGTAGGCCAGGTAGCCTGTCAGGGGCCTATGGCCTAGCCTGATTAAGGCCTGGCTTGGCCTGGCTTGTTTATTAAAAAGGCCAAACTTGAGCTTTTTAAAAAGCCTATTTAATTAAAAAGGCCAGGCTGTAGGCTTTAAAAAAAGCCCACCAAGCCTGAATAATGGGCCTGTATAAAATAAATCCACTCATAATCATAAACCCATAGTCACGCTCACGGACTCTTGGTCCATAATTTGTGCCTCATTCTCGTGCCTCATTCTCATTCCTCACTTTCAATTTTCTTTCTAAACTTTAAACCCTAACAGAGCAACACAGTCCTCATTCCTCACCCCCTACCTCAGCCGTGCACCGTCATCTTCTCAACTACCACATCCTGACAACAGCAACGACAACGGCAAGAAGGAGAATCCTCAGAAGACGCGTCTCTTCTAGAAAGATCGAAGCTAACAACGTTTCTCACTGTAATTCATCTCTTCAAGCTTCTAATCGCGCTTCTGGTGCTTGCTTCTGCTTCTTTTCGCTCTCTCTCTCTCTTTTATTATTTGTTGTTTGTTCAAATTTAATAATTTGTTGAAGTTTATTTTATTTTCTTCCACACTTTCATCATTCCTCTGTTACAATTTCCTCTTCTTTATTTTAGTTTTTAATCTATTACTTTTAATAATGCCCCAAACCTTTTCTATTGGTGGCAATTGGCAAATCATTTGAAGAAACCTTTTCTTCCACTAATATTTGTTTCTTGAATCTATATTGTATGGATGTTCTGTAATTTATTATCACCTTTTCTAATCAACACGTGTTGTTTTGTCTTGAGAGTTTAGACTTTTCTCCTTTTTTTTGTTATTTAGTTAGTTATTGTTATCCCAATAACATCTTTGCTGTTACATATAAGTAGAGTCTTTGTTGTTACAGACTTTTCTCCTTATTTTTGTTATTTAGTTAGTTATTGCTATCCCAATAAAATCTTAGTAGTTGTGATTTTTTAAGCATAGCCCAATAAAATCTTTGCTGTTACATATAAGTAGAGTCTTTGCTGTTACAGACTTTTCTCCTTATTTTTTGTTATTTAGTTAGTTATTGCTATCCCAATAAAATCTTAGTAGTTGTGATTTTTTAAGCATAGCCTAAGGATTATCACGTGCATTCTTTGCCTTCAATTCTAATTTCCAAATTTCATATCAGCATGACAGCATATCCCATACTTATATGTTCCTTTTAAAATTTGATAATTGACGGTGGTACCTAACAATAGCCAAATTTCTATGGGCAGCTAGACAATTTTTTTTAGTATTTTGGTTTTTAAAAATAGTGAGGTTGAGTACTATATTTTGTAGGCAATTCTGCAAATCTGTTTACTTCCAACAACTTTTCGTCTACAATTTTAGTGTTTAAGGGTGAAAATTATCATGTTTGGGCAGTCAAGATGAAGTTTTATTTAAGGTCTTTAGATTTGTGAAATATTGTGATCTCTAAAGCTAACTCACCAGCTTGCAAACCTGCAATGGAAGATGAGAAACAGGCCGATTTATTTGTTTTTGTTCCTTATACTCAGCATTTCAAGTTTGCATTGTCATTAATTTTGCTCATTCTCCATTGTTCTGTTGCAGAGTATTAAGGAAACCTAACCTTAATGGCTGAAACTACACCTACTACTAATGTGCCTGTTACTGATACTTCTAAACCCACACCAGAAGCTAATGGACATGACAAGGACAACTCCAGAGATGATGATGGAGAAGAATCTGTCATCAAGCCGAAGAGGAAAAAAACTTCAATTGTTTGGCATGATTTTAATGAAGTTAAGAATTCTAAAGGTGAAACAAAGGCTGCATGCAAGTATTGCAAAGCCCTTTTATCAACCGGAGGGAGGGGAGGCAGCACAAGTCATCTTAAGAGGCACAGTGAAATTTGCTTGCCAAGGAGGTTGCAGATGGCAAAAGAAAAGAAACAACCATGCATTCCATTTGTCCCTTCCAATTCAGCTAACCCATTTGTTAATCCATGCAGTAGATACTCTAATGAAAAGATGAGAGAAATTATTGCAACTGCTGTTATGGTACATGAGTTGCCTTTTAGCATTGTTGAGGATGAAGTTTGGATGTGGGCTTTCCAATATGCGAATTCTGATTTTCAGAAAGTAAGTCGCAAAACAGTAAGAAGTGATTGTTTAGCAATATATGA
>PYAF01005133.1:143045-154762 GCA_007407185.1 Glycine tomentella | reverse complement strand
AAAAGTGTAACAACTAATTACAATATTATGTCTAATTCCTTATATGATCTTTAAACAACTTAATATATAATTTTAATCAAATTATAAATATTGTGACTAATCCATAATTAATTAAAATTATAAAGATCACTTAGACATAAAACTTGATCATATGAGAATAAATCATATTATGCACTTCAAGATCAAAATATAATATAATGATGAACAAAATTCTCATATACAATTGCATAATTGAAACATAATATTATGCATTTGAGTTAATATATATATATATATATATATATATATATATGGATAGAATAAACTTTTCCATAATATATTCATGCATAAAACAAATCAAAACTCTACTAATTCCAAAATTAATCAGGAATGCATGAAATGTATAACATGCAGAAAAAACGAATAAATATTAGATAAGTTGCAGTAGCCCAACGGTTCATGCAAATTTTCTTAAAAGTGCTAGAGGATGTGGGTTTGAGACCTACATGGCGCAAAAATAGTTCATTTTTTTAGATCCAAATTAAAAAAGTAAAACCCAATGGTTTTTCAGCCTTTTTTCAACATCGAAATCCATGTTTTAATTTACAGCAAGCTTAGAAATCCAATTTCCATATGATTCCAAGGCTCTTTAATAATTAAAACGTTCAAATAAAATACTCATATTTCAATAAAACAATACTTCAAAAATATGAGTATCAAACAAAAGCAAGGCAGAGGCAATAACGGGCTATGATATCAAATGTAAGAAAAATTAAATAATTTAATCATGCTTATACATAAACAACATAAGAAATTAGATTAAGTGCGGAAAAATTAAGATCATAAATACCTCTCGCCACTATTCTTGTTTGCTCTAAAAATGAATTATAGTTGTCCGTGAGTCAAGTAATTTGTAAACAGTTTGAGTCTCCAAACTAATTTGATTTTTGGCTTAAGGATCTTCTATGCTTTTACTATCACTCACTGGTGTATTGAGTTTTTCAGATAGCAAGCACAGGGACCTTGATCATGGTGCACATCAACTTTTATAACATCTTCCCATCAAAGAGGTCGTTTTTTATATGCATAAGACGTGGACATAGTTGCTAGAAATAAGGGATAAGATTAGCTAATAAGATTAACAACAATTTATTCCTACAAAAATAAGGGATAAGATTAACAATAACTTATTCCTAAGAAGATAAGATAAGTGTACCATCTTATATGATTTTGACTTATTCTAATAACAGAAAAATAAACCAACAATTACATCCAGGGTCTATCACAATTATGAAGGAAGTCACATATCAGTTTACTCAATAAAGAGACATTTGCTACACAGGAATCTTGCATACCTAAGCCACCAGCATGCTTAGTCTTGATTATATCTTTCCAACTAACTGAAATCATAGATGTGCTCAATTGGTCAATAATATTGCACACACCTTGAGGAATCCAGAACGGTTGCATAGTATATGTAGGCATGTAAGCAAGGACGAATTTAGCAAGGCAAAGACACTCTGTTCTATTAAGTAATTTATTCTTCCAAGATGCAAGTTGCCCTTGAATTTTCTTGACCACATGCTGGAAGTCAACTTTCTTCACTCTTCCCGTTAGAGGCTTATATATCAGTGGCATGCCCAATACCAAGAATTTCCATCAAGGACGTTCTTCTCTCATCATTGATCCCCTTAGAGCAAGTGAAACCTTTTTATTATATATGATATTGATAGTCATATATAATAAGTTTATGTATTTTATTTTATTTTATTTTTATATATTTTATAAATAAAAAGCTAACTGTGTTTAAAATTAATCAAGGAAAAATACCGGTTGTAGTTTTTATCTTGGAGATAATTGTATATTTTTCTCCTTTTAAATAAAATACTTAAGTATAATTTGTTTTCTTAATACTTCTCTTTCAAAATATTTATTACTATTGTTATTTAAAAGTTCTATATGATTGCATAATTGCAATCAAATGACATTATTAGTTTTTCTAAATTGGTTTGAGAATTAAAATTGTGATTTAAATATAATTTTTGTCGCAAATTTGAGTCATTTTTATTTTTGGTTCCCCAAATTTAAATTTACTTTTCTAGTCTATTAAGTTTTAAAGCTATTCTTCCTATTCCCTTTGTATAAAAAATCTCAATCACCCCAAAATAATCTTAGACTTTTTTATGGAGAGGGGTTAAAAATAATATTTTCTAAAAAATTAGAGTCTGAAAAAATAAATTTAAATTTGGGAACAAAAATAAAACTAATCCAAATTTTTTTAAAGAAAAAATAATCTATATTTGAGAGACCAAAAAATATATTAAGCCTTAAACCATTTATTAACTTTTGTCAATGACTGATCTTACAAATACTATATAAGCAATTGATAATTTAGAATTTGAGACACATCAAACAATTTTTTTTTGTTCCTAATTCATATAACTATTCTTCCCATGTTTTTCTTACTTTTCCTGTCACATCTTTGTTATTTTTATCATTATATATTTGTGTAGCTCCAACGGCTGGTCTTAAGTGCATGGGTTCAGTCATGATACTGTGTAAATGTTAGAAAAACAAATTGAATGCGGGGTTACACCAAGAGTCTACCATTTTTTTCTTGCAAAGCAATAGTTTGTAAAAAATGATGATCAACATTAATACCATTTTTTTTATTATAATTTATTATAAAACCATAAAGATTCTTGGTGACATGAGAAACTAATTATTGACCATTGCAATGTTGAGTCTTTAAAATAACGTTTAGTGTGTCTTTTATGTAAACATACTTCTTATTACATATGTTTGGATAACTTTTTTTTTTTAGATCACAAGCATGTATTTTTTTTATTAAATATAAATTTACTCTAGTTGAATAGGATTATTAAGGATGATAAATTTTCTCTTCCAAATATTTAACACATTTAGATATTAAATATTTGAGTTCAAACTCAAGATAATTAATTAAAATGAAACAACCTAGAGATGCTTATATATATATATATATATATATATATATATATATATATATATTAGTTTAACTTTATTTTTTATAAATTGTCCGTCCAATCACCCTAGTTCCAGTTTGGATTCGTGCCTGCACTCGCGGATGTACCTGAGAGAGTGTGGGGACAATTGCTCTGACAATAAATATTTTTTTATTTGGATGTGTAATAAAAAAAATTACCCTCATTAAAAAATAGGTATTTTCCCATAAGATATATTTTTTTAAAATGAATGTATAAAATATAAAAAATAAAATAGAGAGAACAAATTAATACTAAATTTACTATTTTATTCTTTTAATTTTTAGGTTTAATTACTATTTTTGTTATCTAATTTATTTTTTAGGTTCAATTTAATCATTTAATTTATTTATTTGGTTTAACTTGGTTCCATGGATTTAGATGATACTAATAAATAATGTGTTTGGTCCTTGATAAATTAACAAATTTTATTTTTGATTTTTAATAAAATTATTTTTGCGTTGAGTTTCAAATAAAATAAAAAATATTTTGATCATTATTATTTTGTTTTAGTCTTTTTTTATATATTTATTTTTTATTTTTGTCCCTATATAGATCATTTGTTATTAGTCCTTATCAAATATTTTTCAAATAACTAATACAGAATGAATAAAATTTTATAAGGACTAAAGTGAAAAAATAAATATATATTAGAAGGAATAAAACAAAATAAACAGAACTAAAAACAAAATTTTAGTTTTATTAAATATTTAATACAAAAAAAATATTAAAAATCCTAAATAAGATTCACTAATTAGGGATTTAATACAAAAAATATTGAAAAACCTAAATAAGATTCGCTAATTATGAGGAGCTAAAATCATATTTAAGTTTTTTTAATCAAATTAAAATTATTTCTTGTCCCACTCACAAAAATTTATGTATCCACCATTGTGTGCTTGCGATGCAGGTGTCTATCAATGGAGGATAAATTTACAATAATAATCTTGGCTATTTTAGTAAATAATCAATAAAAGTCTCTTTTATCGTGAAAAAATACCAAAAATAAAGACTATAAAAAAAGTATCTTAGATAAGGAAAAATATTACTCCTAAATTTTTTATTGAGTCAATTAGGTATGTCAATAAAAATAGAATTCGTGGATACTTGTTTAACTCATCCAAATTTTTACAAGAAAAATTCGCTTTGTTGGGGATAGTTTCGGATATGCCACTCCCTATCCTTATATATTTATAATTATTAATAATAAAATTATACATTTATATAATTTTATTATATATAATTTTGTAATTATTTTCATATTTTATAATTAATAAAATATAGAATAATTATTTTAATAATTAGGTAAATAATATTATAATTATAATATTAATTAAATAACAAAGTTAAAAATTATACATTAAAATAAAAATATAATATAATTATTAAATATTCTTATAGTAATGATTCTTTATTAATTTTTATAAATATTGATTGAATTAGAATGTAATTAATAATTTAAACTATGATTTATTTAAAATATATAAACAAAAAAAAAATTAAAAAATGTAAGATGAATTTTTTGTGATTTTATTTTTTTGGCCCTGCCTTTATAAACTCGACGCCGAGCCTTTTGCGGGAACGTGAATGGGAGAGTCAAACCCCCCTCAACCTCTCCGGTTGCCATGCTAGTGTCAATTGTAAAATATACTTTAATTCCAAAAACTTCTTCACTTATTTAAAATATGAAAATATTTTCAGAAATAAGAAAATTTGACCACAAAAAAAATCTCTTCAGTTACATAAAAATAATTAACTTGTTATAATTTTAGTTATATAAATATAATTATTTATTTAATGCATTTCACAGACTAAAATATTAGTAGTAAAACGTATATAATTTAACTAATTAAAAAAACTTCAATCTTTTTAAAATATGAAAAATATTTTCTAAAATAAAATAATTTGATAACAAAAATAGTTTATTTTTTATTCATAAAATTTATAAGACTTATACACCATATTTAGCCAATTTAATTAGATATACAATGTATTTTTGTTATTTTTTTTTACTTTTCTCTTTTAAAAATATTTCTAGAGAAGTTACATCCAAGCTCATATTCACATCCTTTTACTCATTCAGCAAACTTAGCCTATAGTTTTACTCCTTTTAACTCTAGAATTAAAATGGCACACATGAATAATCGAACTCGAATCTAGAGTCGATTTATTCTAGCCAGCACACAGGTGCTGTGAACGTGATTGTAATGTTTTCCTATATTTTCTCTACACATTTTTTGCGCATCTATTCATTACATACGTGGAATGCGCAATAGTTAGCTTGAACGTGTGAATTTTGTCTGCGTGTAAGTACAACTATTTTGAGATTAAATTTCACTTTGATCATATTTTTCCAATAATGACTCTTTTCTTACGTGGCAGCACATTTGTGCAACGTCAGTTTTTTAGTGTGGAGATGAGGACCATAGGATTGTTAATTAATGATGATGACTTTGTATTAATGTGTGTGATTTGGAATTCTTCTATTTTTGGGAGCTTCATCAAACCATGGTTATCTCAACTACTACTCATGGTTAAGGTGGGGACACCGTACCCTTTAAAAAGGCACACTTTGGAGCAATATTTTTCCCACCGTATCGCTCTTCTCCGGTTTGCACTTTCATTGTTATTGCAACCATTCTTTTCGCATCAAGCTCAAAATTCCGGTTCTTATATAGTATGTCCATTTCCAATACTTTTTTTTTTTGTGCGTGAGTATTTTATATATATTAATCATGGTGCTCATGGCCTGTTGGCTTGATCTTGAACCATGCAATGGAGCTCTAGTTTAGCTTTTGAAATCTTCAATTAAGATATAAGGTTGGATTCTTTTTTAGCATATCATTTTATTTTAAAATAGGTCGAATGAAATTAGATATGTTTAAGTTGTCGTTAATTGTGTAATGACATATAATTTTAGGCCGATCTAGTCGATGAATGCAAAAAACACCCCAAGTTTTTTTGGGAATGTCGTTCCTAGGACTACCAACACCATTTTAAATATATACTTAGTTGAGTGTCAAATAAAAAATTTAGATACTCCTTTGTTACATGCACACACACAAAAATCAATTTTATTATAAAGCATAATTTTTAATATATTTTTTTTATCAAAAAATATGTGTTATTAGATTTTACCAAATGAAAAAATTCAAACTCACAATCTATCTCTCTCTATCTTTACACTTTTTACCACCAAACCAATCTATATCTCCAACTTTTAACACTATTCACACACACATATATATATATATATATATATGTGTGTGTGTTTTTTTTAATCTTATTTCTTATAATTAAAAAAAGTTTTTGATTAATTGTTTAATTATTAGATATAGAAGAAGATGCCGACAAGTGGCGACGCTGAAAACGGTAATGAAGTTCGTGAGAATGAAGAAGGTCGTCGAACGGTGAAGGCTCAAACCATTGATGAGCTTCACTCTTTGCAGAAGAAGAAGTCTGCACCTTCCACTCCCAAGGCCACTTTTTCTGCGTCTAACAGCGTCTTTACTGAGGAAGAACGCAACAAACAGCAGCTAGAGTCCATCAGGTAATGTTTTGTATCATTGATATCATTACAACACGAAACAAAGTTTTCTATCTATAATCATCATACGCCACTGGTGCAATATATTATGTGGTGCTAACTACAAGAGTTATATGTCTGTAATAATTCTATGCGACTCATGCATTATATTAGGTGATGCTAATTAGAAGAGTTTTATTTTATTTTATTTTATAATGATCCTTGACTTGTACATTATATTAAGGATTGATCCAATAATAAAATAACTAAAGTTTACACTTTAGTCTCATTAGAAAAAATATATATTTATTATTAATATGTATAAAGTAAAAAAGATTTCACATATTAATAAAAAAAAACTCACATATTTTAATAAACAAGTTTAACATATTTAAAGTGATTTTTTTTTAAAATTTGTTTTTAGGTCTTGTTTATCTTTGGGTTGAGACTGATTATATTAGGCGGTGCTAACTAGCTATAATATGTATTTACGTGACCAAAAGATTTTATGTAGTTCATTTAACTATTAAGTAGTATAAATCGCGGCTACATGCATTGCCTACAATGAACGGGAATAGGATTAAGATTTTTTTTTCATTCATGAGATAAAACGGTTATTTAATTTCATTCCTTTATCGCCTAAAAAATGGAAACGTAATAGATAAACATAGGAATTTCCTCTCCTTTCTTTCTACCATGTATTAAGAATCCGGTGATATATTAATTTTGTCATAATTTTCGAATAAAACAGTGAGTTTCCATTTTTATATGATATCGCTATATCTCAGGTCGACGCCATTCAGGTTCTAAGCATTTTATTTTTGAAAAAAAAGGATTATATACTGAAAGTGGATTTGTTGATTTTTAAAACAATTTAAATAATGATTTATGATTAGATGAATATATAAAATTGTTTTACACCATCATAGACATTAAACTCTTTATTTTTCATTCATAACATTTTTTTTTGAAAAAAGCATGTGCTTATAATATTAATATATCAATTTTTCAGGAGAAAATTATTGGAAGAAAACAAAACGTGGAACCACTCCATTTTTTTAAAGAAAGAGTTTTAGTATATATATATATATGTAAATAAATATTATATTCTATACACTTTTAAATTTTTAATATGTTATTTTTTAATTTTTAACTTTTTATTCTTACATTTGACTTCAAATTTATTTTTTTAAATTCGGCTCTCTCAATTAAAAAAATTGGTTAACTCTATCACTGCTTGAAATTTCTAACAAAACCATTCACATTATATAGTTGATTTTCTTTTTCCTTTGTGGTATCTATTTTTTTTACTATATTTTCCAGAAAAACTGGTAACAAAATTTAAAACAGAAATAACCTAAACTAAATAGTTTATAAATGTTGAATGATTAATCAGAAACGAGTAATATAATGCACTGAGCACTGAGAGTCACTTAATTTTAATCACAATTTGAAGTTAAAAACAACATAATTTTAATTAATCAGCATAATATTATATTAATTTGTTGGAATTAACTTGTACATGCAGTGCATCTTTGGCATCACTAACAAGAGAAAGTGGACCAAAGGTAGTGAAAGGGGATCCAGCTGCTAGGAAGTTCGAAGGGTCAAAGGTTGAACACCTGCCACACCAAATTCTCACATCCACCATTGCTGTCAGTGACAGTGCCTTGAAGTTCACACATGTTCTCTATAACCTCTCACCCGCAGGTTTTCTTTTTATTCTTTAATGATATTCTTCCATAAATTATAATGCACCTCTCGTGTAGACGTGCACGTTTTTTTTCTTTATAGTTTGGCTCCTTTTGGTAACACTTATTCATTATTATAAGTGTTTATAATAAGTTGTTATTTTTATATTCAAAAGCGAATTAGGGTTAAATTAATTCTATATAAGTTTATAGATATATTATAAGTTGTTTTCTAGGTTCTACAAATACTTATATAGATATTTATGTTTTGAGATAAACTCAAATAAGTTATGCATATATTATTTTCTCTAAACGGAGTCTTAAGAAATTTCCTTTTAGAGAAAAATGGTTTTTATTTTATCTTGTTTTAATTATTTTAATTTTATTTTAAAAAATGTAAAAAAAATAATGGAAAAATAAAAAAATATCTTCACTATTTTCTATATGAAATTTTAGAAAATAAGAAACAAAATATAAATAAAGGGACATTTGATAACTAAAGTGAAAAAGAAAAAACAACCCTTAAAGCTTCCTTATAAGACAAGTTTCCTTCAGACACGTCATTACCACGTGTTAATGTGTTATATGAATCTTCTTTTTTGAGGGAGTGTTCATAAATCTTAATAACTTCGTTATCTGTTTTTTAATTCAAAAATTGATGATAAAGTCATACAGATTGGCATTACATCATTTTGTACTTCTGATGTACGAAACTGAGTTCAGCATCACATTCTCACGTCTTATATTTCAAAAGAGTTAGTCAAGGTCCTCAGGAATGGCAATGGCATGTTAATGATGCTACTAATTAAAAATAACGAGTTGAATAGTCTAAATTAATTTCACTCAGTAGTAGTTTATGGGCAACAAAACATACAAGAATATAATATATATGAAACATGAATTCTACTTAGCATTGGATATGTGAGAAAATCTTATGTATAATAGTACTAACATAATGAGATTAAGTAATAGTGTTGATATATTTTATTTTATTTTATTTTTTGTATTTGCTACAGAACTTTATGAACAAGCGATCAAGTATGAGAACGGATCGTTCATCACTTCCACTGGGGCATTGGCTACGCTTTCTGGGGCCAAGACGGGTCGGTGTCCAAGAGACAAGCGTGTGGTGAAGGATGATGTTACTAAGAATGAACTTTGGTGGGGAAAGTAAGTATTTTACGTGACTTTTTAAGTGATCATTAAATGTTGATCGCTTTTATATGATTTAGATTTTAATATAAAATACCTTTATTTCATGTGATATGTTTATATATATATATATATATATATATATATATATTATATGCATCACATTACGTATATTATTGGGTCTTGTACTCTTGTTAATTATGGTGTTAAGAGAAATTTGACTTTATTAAATATTATTTTTACAAAAATGATGTGTGGACACCTAGTATATTATTAGACACTTAGTGAAATAAATAAATAAAGTATATCAGACTATATGATTCGATAGAAAGAAAAGAAAAAGGATAACTTTGAGGTGTTGATGTGATATTTTTAATTATAAAGTAACAAAATGCGATTGCTCATATTTTTAACTAGTTAAAATATAATTTATCTTTGTATTTCTTTTACCTTTGTCTCTTGTTACCAATTTATGCCCAAAATATTGTACTTTGAAGGGGTTCTCCTAACATCGAGATGGACGAGCACAGTTTCATGGTGAATAGAGAAAGAGCTGTTGATTATTTGAACTCTTTGGACAAGGTCATTTCTCTTCTCTTTACATGTACAAATTATAATGCATAAAAAAGAAAATGAACTATGAGTGCAAACGATGGCTTTGGTCGTTGGTCGTTTGCTCTGATTTTGTGGATTTATCTCATCTTTTATATGGTGGTGACTAGGAATGGAACATGTTGTCATTTGTTAAAATGGGCAAGTTAGATTTTTTTTTAATCAATTATGACTTTGAAACATCTCTAATTTTATACTTAGTTTTTTTAATCATATTTACTTAATACTTTTTTTTACCTTTTTTTTTCAATTATGACCTTGAAAAATCAATCATATTTTTAGTAGGTTGAGTGTATCCCACAACCAATTAACTATGGTTTACATGTCATTTACTTGTTTCCCCTACCAATTCATAATAGATAATATTTCACAAAATGAAAATAAATTTTTTACAATCATCTTTGGAATACTATCTGTGGAATTTATTGTGATGCATTAGAGTTTCTGACCAGTTTATTTGTGTCTTTTGGTATAGTTGATTTATATCCCATTTCGTATGCATTATAGATTCAATTTAAAAATATCTTATCTAAGTATGGATGGCAATCGGTAGTATTCTAAAAATATATGTATGTTTTTAATTTTTCAAGGTCTTTGTGAATGACCAATTCTTGAACTGGGACCCAGACAACAAAATCAAAGTTAGGATTGTCTCTGCCAGAGCTTACCATTCCTTGTTTATGCACAACATGTAAGTATCAGCAAAAGAATAATTTACCATCATACCGACCTTTTTATTTTATATTTTAGTTTTCCAAACCACAAGCCAATATTAAATAAAGATAAAAAAGAATGTATCGGCTAGAATTGTATTTTTCTTGTTTTAATATTATAAAATAAGTTATATAAAGCTGTAAGTATATATACAAATACAAATGAATAACATTTTAAGAATCTTATAATGGTCCTAATTTTAAAAAAAAGAAATGACGGGTCCTAATTTAATCATCCGAATATCTATTGAACATGTTCATCCCTTCTTAGTTGGTGAAATAGATCCCTAAAAAAAAAAAAAAGAAAAATGATGGAGTAAATGTCTAAACTTATAGTTTAATTCAGTGTACAATTAATGAGGTCCAGCTCAGTTGGTTTAATAATATACACATGATTTATTATAAAAATTTTAATATTTGAGTTTGATTCGTATGGATAAATGGATCTGCGGCATGCAGGTGCATTCGACCCACTCCTGAAGAGCTTGAGAATTTCGGCACACCTGACTTCACTATTTACAATGCTGGACAGTTCCCTTGTAATCGTTACAGTCACTACATGACATCTTCCACTAGCATTGATCTTAGTCTTGCAAGGAAAGAAATGGTGATCCTTGGGACACAGTATGCAGGGGAAATGAAAAAGGGTCTCTTTAGTGTCATGCATTATCTCATGCCCAAGAGGCAAATTCTCTCCCTACACTCTGGCTGCAACATGGGAAAAGGTGAAGATGTTGCTCTCTTTTTTGGACTCTCAGGTATGATTTTAATGGATTATTAATTTATATTAGAGTATGTTTGGATAAAGGAATTAAAATGGATAAAGTAATTTTTAAAGGAATTTAAATTACTTCTATTTAAAATCACTTGTTTGGATATTTTATTGAAAGGAATTTAAAATTTTAGAATTTGAAAACGTAATTTTAATTAGTTAAAAGTATGTAATTCTAAATTCCATCAAAATAGAAGGAATTCTAAAATTTCTCGAAGAGGCGGACCTTCACTTCCCTCGCTCTCTCGA
>PYAF01005133.1:122196-136311 GCA_007407185.1 Glycine tomentella | reverse complement strand
TTCAAAACCTACATATATAGGCTGAAAAAATAACTAACAACTGAAAATATAATTTCCTAATAAGATTTTGTCCTTTAATCAAGGCACTATCCATAACAAACTAAACAACCTCCTAAAACTATGAAAAACAAACTTTGACTTCTTATTTAAAATAAAATAAATAGATAATTTCAAAATAACAGCAGTTCTAAAAGCAACCACCAACAGTATCCAACATGAGTGTCAATTTGCTTCTCATCAAACCCATGCTTATGTAGGTTGGAAGCAGCAACTGAGTACATGAATAGCATTTCGCAACTCAGCAACAGTTGCTCTCACCTTGTCTACAATCCTCTTTGCCTTTTGTAGTGTTGATGCTAAAAGAATTTGCTTTGCAACCCCTACATCAAACCTTAGAGTATAGTTCAAGGGTGCCAAATGGATGGCTCTCACTAGAGTTTTTGTATAGTCTTGCCACTATTCAGTCTCATAATGTGTACGAGATAAATATAGAAGTATTTTAGTGTGTGTTATAATAAAACTTCTGCAAGCAGTTTTGATACATTTTCATAGCCAAAGTAAAATTCCTTTGAGCAAAATAAACATGCGCCAAATTTATCCACACATCAGGCATCTAGACAAATACACTACCTCTAGAAGCTTCTTGAACTTGTGTAAAGATATCCTTTGACACATCAAAATGGCCCTTTTTCTGCTAAAGACTATCCTAGCACCATTGGCAGCATATAAATTAGAAGAATGCTGAATCATAATTCTGGTATAAAGCTCTTTGGCCTTTTTCAAATAAGTAGCTTCTAGCTTTGGATTTCTCCTCTCATTGTAAACTGCTGCAAAGTAGTTCCAGTTTCCCTGTAGTAACTTTATCGCCCTTAGTATATCATGAAAACAGTATGAACAACACACAAGAACCAAGGGGGGGTGAATTGGTTGATCCTGGTCTTTTAAAAATTCTTATCGTATCACAAATAGTCCAAGAAACACCACTGCTCAAGAATGCAATTAACTAAAAATAACATTTATGTTGAATAAGAAATGTTGCACCAATGAATGACAAAATTATAACAGCAAGAAAATATTAGAAAGAAATAATCAATACAAGAATTTATATTGGTTCACTTCTCACTTTTGAGAAGCTACATCCAGTTCTTCCAACCACAAAGGTTAAAGTTCCACTAATAACAAATTGTTCTTATAAACTTTTACACAACCACTCTTAATCACACCTAGATTAAGAATGAGATTTATAACACACTTAGAATCTCCGTGATCAAGACATAGAGAACACTTATCCCTACTCTTTCCTCTAGGAACACCTATCCTAGAAAAGCCTTAAGAGACATATTGCTATTAATACACAAAAAGAAACTCAAAAGAATTTACAACGAAGTGTAAAGAAAGAAACCACTTAATGATCCAATAAAGATGTATGCAAATGATTTACCAGACTTGAATTAAAAGATGGAAGAACCTACTTCAGAACTTTCTTATCATAACTTCTTTTGAAAGCTTGCCCAAGAACAAACCCTCCTTTGAAATCTTTGAATTTTGAGGATTTGTGGAACTTAACAGAGTTTAGCACTTGAAATTTTTTTTTGCTTTAGAAAGCTAATGAAAATACTTCGTAATTTTCGTTGTTGTATCTTTTCAAAATACCCAATAGTTATTTATAAAAAAACTGTAGTGATTGTCAATACTCGATTAATTCACTAATGTAATCGATTAAATTCACTTATGTAATCGATTATATAGTCATTTAATCGATTAAAGTGTTCTTGAACTTTTTGAAAATGATTTATGAGCAATGTAATCGATTATCACAGGAAGTCTATGTTTCAAATACGCGTCAAGTAATCGATCACAACAATATTGTAATCGATTATCACAGGAAGACTTTTCTTTGACTTTGTGTGGTGTAATCGATTACCATACTTTTGTAATCGATTAAAGTGTTCCTCAAAGCTTAACTAATAGATTACCATTTGCTGGTAATCAATTAAAGCAGAAAAAATTGTTTTTTCAAAAACTTAAACATTGGACACTTTGGCTTTTTATGCAACCATGAAAACTTTATGTTTTAGAAAACCTTTTTCTAAAACTTATGCTTTTATGAAAACATGGATACAAAAGCATGTATGAGCTTTATGCAAATGATCATTAGGAAGTTTCATCTCATACACAAATTACAACTGCCAATGAAATTGATTTGGCATGTAAAAAAGTCTAAACACTTTGTAGACTTCGAGACTCAGCTTCTTGATCCTCTTGAGCTCCCGCTGACTCTAACATCTCAGACTATAATTTACTAGATGTTGAGGGTTGGTTCAAGCACTTTGGCTGGCATGCCAAAATTCCTTAGCTTTGTCAACAAAGAAGACTTATCCCTTTCCTTGAGAAGTTGTCGCTTTGCTGATGACAACCCATTAAGGGTCGTATGTGAGCTTACATCCAGTGGGTCTGGTGGTGGTGTAGGTGCAATCAGTCTCCATATAATCCCAATTTCCATGGTTGTGGGTTTCATAAAGAAACCATTATCAACCTCAACTACTATGACATTTACTACCCAAGAATGAGATTCTTTGATGATAATTGCAAAAGCCCCTTCTTGTTCCTGCACTTTTTGCTATACATTCTCGGCCTCTTCCACCCTGATCTCCTCTACCACCTTGGCCTTAATGGTTTTCGAGTCTTTGTCTTGGACACCAAGCTCCTCCCCACTGGTGGGTTCAATTTTCACATATGCAAAACCCTCAAGGGCTTTTACTGAATAACTATCTTGTTGTGACTTTGTTACCCACACACCCAACTGAAAAGTCGGTACTGTTTGCATGGGTTGTTTGTCCTCTTTTCGAACTCAAGACCGATGCCCTTTTTCTTGATCAACAATTGTAGCATTTGCTTAATCTCTTTAATTCCCTCAATGGTTTTCTTGATCTTGATTTCAAAGGGTTGCTCCTCCTCCATTCTTTCCTCCATTTTAACCTCAACATTTTCTGAAATTTTTAGTTGTCCACGCTTCAACTCTGAAATGCTTATTTTGCAAGAATGATGGTGTGACCCACAAGAATTGGGTTCCTCTTCCTCATCATCCTCACTAGACCCGTTATTGTCACTGTTCTCCTCTTCCGACTTCTTGTCTTTGTTGATCGAATTTTCCCCACCATCTGAAGACATATTTCCTTTCTTGAAGTCAAGAAGTAATTTCTTGATTTGCCTCATGTCCAACAATATTTCTTTTATGAGATTCACGTCTGTTTTCAGGTTTGTAATCACCTTTCCATGCAGGCCAGACCAATTGTTAGGAGTCAAGAATTAGAATGGAAAAAAAGATAATTTTTATTTAATAGTAAGAAAAGAACAAAACATAGGAGAGAAAACTCTCCTCCAAGGGTTTCCCCTTCAAAAAAGCTAATGCTCAATTACAAATGATCCAAATCTGAATTTTCCCTATCCTTCTTCCCCTATTTATATAATAAACCCATCTAACGAACTAACTAACTAATTTATTAATAGTCTAACTATGTTAACTAACTTTTCTTTCTCCTTATATCTTAACACATCATTTACCTCCGGTGAATCAAATGCACAATATTGACAAGACCAAGAACCCAAATACCAATGGGTTAACAATGTCAATTATTTTATTAAGGTTTGTTACCATAGTCATTGTAACCAATAATTTATTCATAGCCCGAGAACCATCATAAGTCCAATTACACAATTCGAATTTCAATATAGAATCAGTGCATATAGAAACCCAAACATCAGATATTCTGCATGGTTAACTAGTTACAAGAATTGTACCTCTAGTTTGTCAAAGTCAAATTACTGATTCCTTTAGCCTCTGCTCTTCTCTCAACAAGGTTAGATGGATTGGACTTGAACACCATGGCCATGGGCACACCTGAAGAAAAAAGGGTCTAAAAATCAAATATAGTTGGGCTTTACTCGTGATTCATGAAGTAGCCTTCACTGGAAGCAATGACTAACCTTCGTCAGTGATCATGAACATACACAAGGTGGGTATTCTCCTCCAACACAATTTATTCCATACCAAAGGGTCAACCAGAATTCAAACCCTGAATCACTTGGTTAAAGGACACAAGCCGCTACCATTTATGCCAACCCTTGTTGGATTTCTGCTCTATATATGATAACAGATGAAATGAGTTATTCATGCTATGTCCAACAGCTCTATTCGCCCTTCCAACTCCTCTATTTGATGATGAGATATCACTTCTCTCGATTCCCTTGCTTGTTGTCCTAGTAATTGGTTATCAGATGCAATTAGCAAGAAAGTAGGTGATCGGAAGGAAACATTTTTCTGGTTAGATCGTTGGGCTGGTCCCTCAACTCTTAAAGATGACTTTCCTAGGCTATTTTGTTTTGGAACCCATCACATTGGTGCAGAGTATCCACCAGTTTTGCTGATAATTAATCTCTGTCGGGGAACCTGGCTGGCCACCTTTAATGGGGTCTCTCCTCCCAATCATGTTTTCTCAATCCACAAGGCTCGAACCCGAGACCTTGCTTAAGGGGACAGAGTGTAGTACCACTGAGACCAACAATCTATTGGTTTTCCTAGGCTATTTCAAATAGCGAATAATCAGCTTGTCTCAGATTCTGAAATGGGGGCCCGTGTGGAGGGGTTGTTGATATCACCTTTGGAAGCCCACCTGAAAAATGTGACTATCTGGGAATCCGCCCAAGATTCATGATGTTGGAACTTAGAGGCTTCCCATGTTTTCTCAATTGCCTCTTCATATAACAGACTTCATCTCATCGTATGTTAATTGCAGGTGCTCAGACGGAAATTCCATGGGTTAGAAAATTCTGGTATAGTATTGTCCCTTCTAAATTCTTGTGTTTTCATGGAGATTGTTACCAGAGTACAATTACAAAGGAGAGGCATTGACATTTTGAATCTGGAACAATCTTGTGTTTTTTGCAATGCTTCCCCTGAAGATGTCAATCACTTGATCCTTATGTGTCCCTTCTCAACTCAACTCTGGTATGCAGTCTTTTTCTATTCCAGGTGATATTAACCAGTTGTATACGCAATTAGGTCTTTGTTTCCGGGGTAGGAAGGCTCGCAACTTTAAAGGTATTTTTTGGCATGCGACTTCTTGGTGCTTATGTATGATGAGGAAGAGAATTATCTTTAAGGATGAGCATGTTGAGATCATGGGCATTCTACTACATATTAAGACCATTACATGGTTTTGGGTGCTCTACAAGAAAGGAGTCAAACTTGGTTTGGTCTTTTCTTCATGCTGCACTTGCTCTATTGATTGTCTACTTTCATGACAATTAATGGACTTATTTTGGTCCTTTTTTTTTTTTTTTTTTTACCAAACACAGAAACTTTTTGGTTCTTTTTGGTTGATATACATGTATGTACAGCTTGTACAAAACTTATGTATATCCTTCTTCTGTTATCAGTTATATATATACATATATGTTTGCCTTCCAAAATTAAAAACAGATGAAATGAGTAATAAAATAAAATATTGAGATAATTTTAATCCAATTCATAAATTATAAATAACTTTTTGACTCTTTCGAATTCTAATGTTGGGTGTGACACAAAAATATTAAGGAAGGTATTTTAACTTTTTTGTTTCCTTTTCTACTCCAAAGGGAAAAAAAATTAAAATTTCTTCACCCCTCCACCATTCCGGCGTTCCCCCCACCAACCAAAAATACTAGTATGATCAATTAACTTTATTAAAAGACTCAACAAGCAACAAGTATATCTATTGTACAAATAATGAAATAAATACGTACAAATATTGTTCACAAAGACTGATATAGACAATCACCAACTTTAAGAAAAACCGCAACTTTATGTTGGTTCTTCTTCCAACCATACCTAGATCCAGTTACTAGTAAAACTAGAATAGAATAATCTTCAAGTCATAGCCTCTTTAAACTAACTACAAATATTTTTTGACACTTCGCCCCTTCAGTTTATTAGACTATTCTTCAGCTTATTATCTCTCCAAGTGATGCTCATTTTCAATAAGAAAATACATTGGTTATTATTGAATTGTTGGAATGAATGATCACTTAATAATTAGAACAACAACCAAGTAGTCCCTCCTAAAATGAAGTTCTAAAAAGATGAAAATATTAAGAATGAAATTTTTTATAATAACCATGGCAATTAATTATCCTAAACAATCTGATTCTACATTAAGTATTTTGAAAAGGAGCTATTTACTGTTCATGCTCCTTTTTAAACTCTCAGATATTTCAAAGGAGGTTAACTGATAAAATAATTAATGAAAAAGTTTAAAACAAAGACAAATATGGGGGGAAAACCATAAAAATTACGAAATGAAGTGGGAATAGACATATTAAAGTGTCAACAACCCTACCTTGTACGATGACATAATAATAAATTATTTAAACAAAGAAACAATAAGGGTCAACAACCCTACCAAGTGCTTGTTGAAATCCAGACAGCAGCCTGCTTCGAGCAATGCCCAACTCATCGATCTTTGTAATCCTAACATAGGGCTGCTGTTGAGAAATATAAATTTATACAGATATATTAATGTGATAAAAAAAGAGTACAGATTATAATTGTGTCCATGTATGTATTATGTATGAGTGTGAGTGTGAGTGTGTCTAGTTTAGTTCCTGTCTGTTAACTTGAATCATAAGAATATACCAAGAAATTTTCTTAATGTATTCTATCCATTTCTTAACTTTTTTAATATTTGTTCCCACAATCATTCATCAATAATCATCACCTAGGAGTAGGGATCATCTTTAGTTATTTCATATGCATAACTAATTATTTTGAAGTGATTAGGTTTGAGCTACCGCTTAGGGTTTACATGCTATGTAGGATGTCTTAAAATCAAATCCTCGTGATCATTTGTCATACTACAAAAGTGCAACAAAATCCTCCAAGAACTTCAACTGATGTTTATAATGTTTGTACTCACAAAATATTCTGTCAATTATTTCATTACATGTCTAGACATGGATTTGATTTATTGATCTGAAGTTCCTTCCAGATCCACGTAAAATATGATTCTTATAAGGTAGTAGTATTCATGAGAACAAAAAAATTACTCCATATGAAGTAGTTCTCAACCTAACAACAACAATCTCTCATGGAATTTTTCAATGTTAACGGGTCGGCCTCAGCCAAGGCAAACATATAATTATTTACTCCATAAACAAGTACAACTACCACATATATACCAATGATTTTTAGCACATAGAAAAATACGAAAAGCTAAAAAGTAGTGTGATTAGAAATTACCCTGTCATGAAATCTCTGAATTTGTGACAAATTTCTTCGTCCAAGTCAGAAATTGATTTGCCTTCCCTACTTTCCATTCTGCAGTTTATATGAAAAGAGTATAAATTGATAAAAATAAGTTACATATTATAAGAGAGACCTTAGAAGATCACTTCATTGACAATCACATTCTTGCCTCAATTCTACACTCGTAAAGGCTAAAAATTGACCTCCGAAAAAGCTTGTATATCAGATCAGGCAATTTTAAAAAGTATATATAAAACAAGTCCAAATTAATATGTATTCATTTATTGTTTTAACAAGTCCACAAAGCTTGACCCTTTTCAGAAATTTGTTTGTCCCTTTTTATAAGACATTTTTCTAATTTCTAGATGAATTAATTATTTTTCCCTATATTACTTAATTATTCTCTCTCCAAATATTAAAACATTAATGAAAAGTAATTAAGTGGATTGAGGGATAAGAAAAGGGTAATTTTGGCCCCATACTACAAACAATTGATACTCATTAACTAAATGTAATTACATACAATGTAATTCCAGAACAATTAATTGGTTATAAGAGCATTAACACAAACATATCTTCATAAACAACCTTCATCCTACCAACAAATGAACCCCATTTACAAACGCTCCGTCAAAACACAGATCACACAACCTCACCCTATAACTTGCACAATTTACTCAAAATCCATTTCAGCGTAGATCAAATCCAAAATTAGAATCCTCACCATGAAGAAAACCCTTTTGCTTCAAATTGCTACCATAGTATGGGGAAAAAAGTCAAAAATAGGAGTACCTGCGACGGCTATAGAGAAAGAGAACCACTGGAATCTGCGACGACGACCAACGGAGGCTGCGACGTCGGCTACTTGGGGAGCGGCACGGCGCGAGAAGAAGGGAAGGGAACCCTAACCTAAATCCCTTTTCGTTTGAGAGAGGAACTGGCGGGCGAGTGAGGCTTTCTTTTCTGACGGCCAACGACGGCGACTGGGTCCCCAAGAAGAGAGGAACCCTAGCCTCCGTTGTATTCGTGTGACAGAGAAACTGAGTGTGCTGTGTGAGTGGAGATATATCAAGGATGCATAAGTTTTTAGAAGTTCTATATCAGAATAAGAAAGACAATAAGGAGTATTGGCAAGATAGATTACAAAATGTTCTTTAAATTCATAAATAACATAATTATGAATATAACTAGGTTTATAAACAAAAGTATAATATATTTTGATCATAATTTTATAAAACTTACTTAGTTTATTGTTGTAGAAGAAACACAAATGAAGAAAGTAGTTGAAACTTTGAAATTTAGAGAAAAGTTTTTAAATTGGAAAATGCCTCGTGCCTTCTTCATTGCAACTTCATCTATTTATAGTACAAAGTAAGGATTCCTGGTCCTAAAGGATAAGATTCCATATCCTAATAGATAAGATTACATATGATTACATAATCTAGTTGGCCATATAAAATTTCACAAGTGGCCTTATCTTATCTACAGAATCTTACAGTAGTACAAAACTACTGTTATTTTCTTGTCAACACTTATTATTGGTTATCTGGTCTTGTCATCCTTTATTCGGATAAATCTTCTCTGTTGAAATAATCCAACATCTCCTTATTTTTCAGATAAGGATTGGATGCTTCCTTCATCTTTTAATTTTAATGACTTATTGCTGGAAGATCCTCCCAAAGTCTTCATCTTTATCAGTCTTTCTTGGAATTCTTCTTGAGAAGTTGCTGTAACGAGTTTTGCCATTATTTGTTTCTTTTCAGCCAAAAATAAAGCTTCTTCATCTATTTGTGACTCTTCTTGGGGTCTTGAAATTTTATTTGCTTTTGCCCAATTAATGATCTTCTCTCTATTAACCAAATTAACATCAAATTTTCTCCACCATTTTACTTTAACTTGTCTTGATAATAAACAAATATCAATAACTTCATCTAGTCTTGAGAAGGTATATGTCCATGTCATTATCCATGTAATTCCTTGCGAAGCTATAAAATATATAAACTGATATCCTTGCACAAAGGTATTATGTTCTTTAAAAAACATATAAGCATTCTCTATTTCTTTCGGGAAGAGACTCCTGGTTGGACCAAAATCCCAAAACCATTTGATGAACCATTTGGCAAATTTTAATGAAATTCCTCTTTTAAACCAAATAAACCATGAATGTTTATCAGGTTTAAAATATATCATCTTGTGCCAAGCATCCATATAATCATAATAATTATACTCTTGAGGATTAAAGACTCTTGAAAACTTCTTAGAGACAAACAATGGTTGTCCCCAGTCTTGCTCTGATAAAATATTTATAATCTTTATTTTGGAAAACTATATCACTCCTTCTTTGTCCTTGTTATGCTTTATATCTATAGAATCAATGTCAACTAGAATAAACTCATAAAAGGTTCTATCTTTAAGGTCATGGGTAATAGGATATTGAATATTTTCAGGGAAGAGTTTATTGGCTAATTCAACAGGATTTATTTTTAACCAAGATTTTTCTGCTACTAATATGGGTATTACTTCTTTATCTATATAATCAGAATCATTTTCTGTATCGGTTTTGAAAGTAGAAGGGATAGGTGAAGAGGGATATGATTTTTGAAAATCTCTAGGTCCTACCAAAGTATTGAAATATTGGAGAGGCTGATATTTATTAGTGACTATTAAAGGCCTAGGTATTGTTCCTAGTGGTGGTAATGGTCTTGAAGGCTGGGTTAAAGGACTCTTTTTAACTATTTCTGCCAAGGTAGTATTTGGTCTAAGGGAAGTATGTGTATATGGCTTTATGTTGGGACTAATCTCCATTCTGGAAGTACCAGTAGGGGGCGGAGCCCGTATTGACTGCTTCTCTTTATTTGTTCCCAGTGGGGGACCATATTGATCTTTATCCATTTTGATTTCTGAACTCTCAACTTTCTTACTCATGTTGAGCCCTGTAAGAATTCTCTGGTTAAAAAATTGGGTAAATAATTTGTTTCTCCTTTTATATGTTCAATTTCAAAATCAAAACATGATAATAAAGCTTGTCATCTAGCAAAAATATGTTTAGAAATCAAATTTTTAACATCTTTTTGTAAAACAGAAGGTGCTGCTTTACAATCAGTTCTTATCAAAAACTTTTTATTAAATAAATCATCTTGAAATTTTTGTAAACATAATACGATTGAAAGTATCTATTTTTTCACAGTAGAATATTTCTGTTGAGCTGGATGCCAAATACCCGAATGATACCTGACAATTTGTTCTGGTGACTCTTGATCTATTTTCTGCTTAAGAATTCTCCCATATCCTATATCTGACGCATCTGTTTCTACTATAAGAAAAGCATCTGGATATGGGATTCCTAAACAAGGAAGTTTCTTAGCTATCTTTTTTATTTCTTTTATCGTTCTAGTCATTTCTTCCGACCATACTGGGGGAGCTTTCTTTGATCGTTCATATAAAGGTGCATAAATTATTCTAATATTTGGAATAAAATCGGCTATATAATTTATGCATCCTAAAAATCTTTGTAATTGAGTTTTATCTTTTATCTCGTCAGGAAATTTCTCAGTAAATTCTATTGATCTTTGAATCGGAGTTATGGTTCCTTGGTATATCTCATATCCCAAAAATCTAATTTTTGTTTCAAATATTTTTATTTTTCTTTCAGAAACTACTAGAAAATTTTCTCTTATTATATCAATAAATTTTTCTAAATGTTCTATATGCTGATTTATTGTTTTAGAAAATACTAATATATCATCTAGATATACTATAGTGAAATCTGAATATTTATAAAATATACCATTCATTATATTTTGATATTCACTAGGTGCATTTTTTAATCCTTGAGGCATTACATTCCATTCATAATGTCCAAAAGGAACTACAAAGGCGGTTTTATATTTGTCTTCCTCCCTGACCGAAATTTGATAGTACCCTGACTTCATATCAAATTTAGAAAAGATAGATGAATTATTTAATCGTTTTATTAAATCATTCTTATTAGGTAATGGGTATCTAATCATTTTAATACTTTATTAAGAGGTTTATAATTAATTACTAGTCTTGGAGCGCCTCTCTCTACTTCAGAGGCTTTCATAACATAAAATCTTGTACAACTCCAAGGAGATTTTGATGGTCTAATTAATCCTTTATCAAGATATTCATTAATATCTTTTTTATAATATTCTAAATATTGTTGATTCATTTGTATGGGTCTGGCTTTGGTTGTAATATCTTTTTCATTAAAATTATCAATATAAGGTAAACTTATTTCATATTTTTTTCTATTCCAAAAGGCTATGGGATTTGTTTCACAAATTTCTTTCTTTATTTTTTCTTCTAATCTGGATTTTTTCTCTTTTATGTTAGAATTTTTTAATTGTTCCTCTATTCTTTTAAATTGTATTTCTTTATTTAAGAAATTAATATGTTTTATCTTTTTATCTATTATACTAGTTGAAGATTCTTTTAATAAATTTAATTCTATGCTTTTTTGGAGGTTTTATAAATTCAAATGTTATTTGTTGTCCCAAAACTTCTGTTTTTAACCCTATTTCAGTTACTTGAAAGGGATATAATAATGTTAAAAGAGGTGTTCCAAGTATTAGTTCACAATTCATATTCTTTATTAATACAAATGAAGTATTATAACATATTTTATTTTTACAAATTTTTACATCTGATATCTTATATTGAATATTCATTTTCGTACCATTAGCACTAGAAATCCCTTATGTAGATTTTTCATAATATTTAGTAGGTATTAATCCCTCTTGTATACAATTCACATATGCTCTAGAATCTATCAAAACTATAAATTCAAATCTCTCTTCTTTTATTACTAAAGTTATTTATTGGACAATGCCATTTATGCGTGGTTATTAAACTTAATAGATTAAGGTAAGTATTTTCTGATCTTTCATATCCTATTCCCGAATTATCCTCTTGCCTTTTTAGAATTTCTTTGCCTTCTAATTCCAATAACATGTATTCTAATGCTATATCATTCTGTTTTAATTCTTTTATTTCATTTTTGAGGATTGTTATTTCTTCTTGTAGATCTTTTATGGTTATTTGAGGCTTAGATTCTCTAAATCTATTATAAATTTCTTTCATATCTATTGGCTTAATTTCTTCTCTAGTTATTTTATCTTTTTTATTAAATCATTAAGTTGATTTATAAATTCTTCTCTTAAAGGTGAATTTTCCAATTTTTCTATTATAATTATTAAAGTATCAGTCTGTTCTTTAGTTATCATATTTATTGTTTTACATTCTTTACATGTACACATTTCTGGATCTAAACAATAATTATCTTCTGTATCATTAGACGAATTACTACTAGTTTCATCATCTACTTGATATATTATTTCATCCTCATCTTCAAATTCCTCTAAATCTAAAGAAACTTCTTCTAGCTCAGAATTTATTACTATTTTTAATAATTTATTTTAATTTCCTCATCTAATTCTAACTCATTTATCTTTTGTTGGGTTTTACATTTATTAGCAAAATGTCCTTCTTTACCACATTTCCAACAAGTAATTTTCTTCTTATCATTTTTATTATTCTTTTTATAAGGTTTTTTATAAGATTTTTTATTATTATAATTATATTGATTTTCATATTCATGATTATATTTCTTTTTGTTTCTATATTTATATTCTGTTATAGGTCTTCTATATTTCTTTTTATGTTGAGCACTAGGAGCTCTTATTATTTCTATTCCATATTGATGACAGAATGTTCCTAATTCTTGCTTATTAGTCATATTTTCTTTCCTCATTTTATTTTGTAATTTAAAATTAGTACAAATTTGTATTCCGGTTTCTACTATAATGTTATGAATTTGATCATATGTTATCCTATCATAAGCTACTGGCTTTTGAAAATGTCTTTCTAAATTTATCCTAACCTTTTCAGCAAAAAGTTTGGGTAATCCTGCTATAAATTTTTCTTTCCAAAATCATGCATAACCATCTTCTCTCATAGTTACCTTAGATAAAAAGGTATCTTTATACCATCTATAATCAGACATAGTTAGACAATATAGATTAGTTAATTGATTTCCTACTCTCTCTTTAAAAACATTTGGATCTCTTATAAAATTTTGGATTATAGAGTAAATAAGTGTACTACTGCATCTTGTTCTTGAGTTTCAGATTTTACACTATTCAATATCATATTCCTCTCATTTTCTGTACAAAGATTATCCCACCATCCTTTTAATTGGCCAGTAAATCCTTGTATTATAGCTATAACAGTATTTCTATCAGATACTCCTTTGGTTTTGTAGGCTGTAGCTGCCATAGTCATTTGACAAGTAAAGTCTAAGATTTGTTGTTCACTCATCCCATCTATATTCCATTCAACTATTTCTGTTCCAGAGTAAACGTTTTGACGCAAATCTCCACGTTCCTCATACTGAACATCAACTGGAGTAGGTCTTGGATAATAATTTCTAAGTTTAGGATAAGGATTTAAATTTCTTCTTAATTTATTAATTTCTAAGTCATCCTCTTGTAAAGTATTTATTGTAAATTTTTCTATACTTAATTTTTCTAAGTATTTTCTTATTTCTTCTATTTTAATTTCTGTTTGATTTCCTAATCTTATTGAATCTAAATCCTTTTGAGGTACATTTATTATCTTATATATAGGTTTATCAATAGGTTTTATTAATGGTTTAGTTTTTGAAGTACTAACCCTATTATTTTGATTTTTCTATTCTATCTAAATGTGTTGACATAGTATTTAACATGATATTAGAATAATTTAACTGATGATGTATTTTTCTTATATCTTTTATTTCTATACTTTTATTTTCTTCTATAACATCTTTAAAA
>PYAF01005133.1:25164-66978 GCA_007407185.1 Glycine tomentella | reverse complement strand
CTGTGAATTGAAATTTGAAGCATAACTAGTCTTGGATGGTTATTGGTTAAAGACATTCATTTGGTTTTGTGATAAAGATCCAAAGGACTTCATACTCTGATTTTAAACTCTGAATTTGTACAAAGAATTTTTAAATTCCCAACATTAACCAATTCACCCCCCCTCTTGGTTATTTGTAAGTATTCCTTATTTTCCACAGCATTTTCTAGTGCTAGTGGTCAAATGTGTCAAACCTTTTTTCCATTGTCTATATTTTCCACTCCTTTCACAACCAATTAACACAAATACATCCTTCCTATTTTTCCGATTTTTGTGTCACTCCTCATTATAACGGCTACAAAACCATTCTCAAATGCAACCCCACGATCCCATTTCAATACTGCATCACGGGATTCAAACACCTACACAAATGGATAATTCATCTTTAATCTTCTTAATTTAATCATTTAACAACTTTAACTACATTCAAAAACACATAAATACCTCAGTCGTGTTGAATGCTGCAGAACAATCAACTACACAATCATTGTCTTCAAACGCATTAGGGTCCGCTCCGATGTCTTCATCCATATAATTTTCTTCTGACAAAATACTTTCATATATCCATTCATCGATGTCCATCCTTACAACTACACATTTTATTTAATCATTACTAAAAACACACAAATAAATCACCATTTACATAACCAATCCATAAAATAACATTTTTTAAATTATTCATTAAAGTCTTAATAATCATCTACATACATAAACAATCCACAAATTTCTAAATTGTATTTACTCACTCAAATAATTTTAGAAATTAAACTCAATTCTAATTGAATCCAAAAATTGACTTTTCGTATTAAGTCACTCAAATAATTATTAAAACTAAGGTAAATTTTCCTTAAATATGTTTTAACCATTTTTTTTAATTTTTTGCTCAAACTGCTGATTTAATACCATACGGATTAGTCAATCCGTATGATCCATACGGATTAGTCAATCCGTATGATCCATACGGATTAGTCAATCCGTATGATCCATACGGATTACGTAATCCGTAAATCCCATACGGATTACCCAATCCGTACGACATAAAAAAACCAGAACCACCCACCTCTGCAACCCCGACACCACTTCACGACTCCGACGGCCACCACCATGCCACAACTCTGATGAAATCAACACAATGCCACCGAAAACCACCAATGCATAGCGTTTCCAGCAACCAACGTGCAAAAAATTAAGTGAATAAGGTTTCCAAAAGGGAAAGCGCAACCAACGAAGGTCTGTTACAAAAATATAAGAGGAAAGCAGCCGCCAAGGGTATTTTTGGAAAATCAAAAAGAATAATGGTGTAGGAGAAATTATGAATGATGTAGGAAGCTCCTGGCCAGAGTTTTTTGTTGTCTTGTATTAGATATTATAAATATTTTTCAATTTATTAGGTTAGAGATTAATTTAATTCATGGGGCGTGGCTGTTCAAAAAAAAATTATTTAATAAAAATCAAATATAAATTATTCTATTAAATATAATTAATTCCGAATCATATAAATAGAACCAAATATTATATTACTGCGCAACCGTTAAAATTTTAAACCAAGTTTAATAATTCTGATTAGGTGCATTATTCCCATTGTTTATCTTGGGCCATGCCAGGCCACAGCATATGGGTTCAAATACACCTCACCGTAAAGGGATCCGGGTCGGGTGGGTAATAACTCATGGGTTTTGGGTATATAGTTCCAGAACCATCGCTGGAAGGTGTCGGAAATAATATACGATAAGATTGGGTCACTCACTGTAAAGAAATTTTTGCAATCTTTTATTAAATCACCAATAATAAAATAAAATAAAATAAATAAAAAATTCTGCACCCCGACGAGCACAATAAAAGGAGCTACTCTTGCAGTTCCAAATCCCTTTCGTTCATTCCGGTTTCCCCATTCAACGATTTGCGCTGTGAATCGATCATTCATTGTAAGTTTTCTCTCTCCATTTCCTCTCGCAATTTCCCTTTCTTCCATAGCTTCAATCTTGTAATGCTTTCGTTTTGCTATTCGCTCGAGTCCGCCGATTCAGTTTTAGGGTTTTCTCGTTGCATAATCCCTTCAATTCCTCAATTTTTGTGCATTCGGGAACAATCGAAGATCGAAATTTTTAGTTTTTGGTTTGTTTTTCCATTCTGGCGAATTGTGCTTCTCGTAACCCTAATTTTAGTTTTCCAGAGGAGATTTTTTATTTTTTTTTGTCTCTCTGTCGTATTGGATTGGATACTTTTCTTGTTTCTCATCTAATTCGCGTTCTTTGTGTAATTGGCACCAACAGAACGATCTTTCAAGGAAATACTCGTTGCAATCGGTGATTCTGCAGTTGTTATTGAAACCACAATGCGGGGCTATGACGATGAAGGAGATGTAAGCATTCTTGACTTTTTAGGGTTTAAGTCAATATTTCACCTTTTACTGTTCTTTGTTCTATTGTTGCCTTTCCTTTTGCTGTTTGAGTTTTATGGAGCATTTTTGCCTCATGATAATTCCCTATTTGATGGAACCATAGGGTTACGACGATTATTATGAGGATGAAGATGAGTATGAAGAGGAGGGTGAGGAAGAGGAAGAGGAAGAGGCGCCTAGGAAGCCTTCAAAGGAAGAAATGGAGTACCTTGAGTTGAGGCAGAAGTTGAAAGAATCCATTAGAAAGCAGATGAAGAAGGAGAGTAGTGGTAGTGGTACTTCGCGCCGGGATTCAAATGAACGAAGCAAGAATAAGCTTCCTTATGATAAGTGAGTCTTGCAACCATCTTTTCCCCAACAACTTTTTGCATGAGTGCTTTGAGGAAGTCTCGAGCTAAAATATCCTATTTTGATTGGGGCTTTGGTTCGAGAATCCAAATTTGTTTTCTTTTAGTAAGTTCAATTGTACTTTCTCTCTCTTTAACATTGCCCTTTGGCGCATGACGGCATCAATCTGATAAAGTATCTTGTTTATCATGGACATCTATATGGAATCAAAATAGGCTATAATCTCATTAACATGATCTTTTTGATGAATTTTTATTCCACACCTGGAAGGTTGCTTTTTGTCTGTTCTGAGGCTAGTTGCTGCTTAACAATATTTTGCACTTCCCTACAGCTGGATAGATTTTTCATTACCCTATAAAAAGTAAGGTGCTCAGTTGATTACACACAATCCATTAGTTTGTTCTTTTAACTGAGCATTTTTACTTTTTGTATTGATAGTGTGTAATCATTTCTTTGTGAAATAGCTTTGAGTTTAGTTTTGCATATTGTATAATTTTTGTTTGGTTTTTAAGATATCTTTTATTTCGTTTGTGCAGTTTGTGATTTTGGGGCTCAAGATTTTGTTACTTTTTTTTGCTTGTGTGGGTGATATTTATTATACATGCTTTGTGCTCTTCATATATGTATTTTGATGCTTGACATGCTGTTGGTAAGTTGAAATTTGCCAACAGGAATACTGAAAATATTGTATCAATCTTCAATTGCAGTTATGGTTCCTTTTTTGGTCCATCTCAACCAGTTATTGCACAGAGAGTAATCCAGGAGAGCAAGTCATTGCTAGAAAATCAGCATTTGGCATCTAGGTTTTCTGACCCACACCGCATTGTAAGTTGTCAGAACTTCTGTTTTGGTGTTCCTTTATAACTTTTCTGTATGAAGTTCTGTATAATATTATTGATCTTTCATTATGTGCTATTACAACAATTCCTTTATTTTTTGAAGTGATCTTAAACATTTTAAACTGACTATTTGGAATCTTGTGGCAGTTGGCATCTTATTTCCCATTTAGCAATGTGAAAAGAAATTAAAATAAAGGTTATAAAGTAATAAAAAGAAGTTGCATAAGGAACTTGAGCTGTTTATTGTTTTAAATATATGACATGATTCCTTTTCCTGTTTTGCCTGCTATCTTTTGAGTGGAGGAATACCTATATAAAGTCTGGTGTTTGATATGTTGGATTTATTATTGTAGTAATATGTTACTTTAATGTCAAGCTCGTAATGCTTTTCTTCTTATTGTGACCTCGGAAGCTCCTTTGGCAATAATTCATGGAGTGTGACTAAAGTAAAATCTGGAAAACAACATGAAGCATCCCCAAAATGCCGTAGTAGTATACTATAGCAGATCAGAGTGACCGCTACACCAAACATAATGAAACAAATAATTTCTAAGACATGCATTGCATACTAGATGATCAAAACTCAAAATCGATAAGAGGCAGGCCTTGCCAATTACACATTTTTCACTCTACCAAATGCTCCAAGGTGTGGCTAAACCTATAATTCTTAACATGATATCAGAGTGGAGAGTTACATTTGGTGCAGGGGTGTGCCAAGTTCTTTTCTTCTTATAGCACCCTGCATCAGGTACCACACCCTTCGATATTTAAGGCATTGGGTATGGGCCAGGGCACTAGGTCATTGAACCACACCCATAGATCCAGCATGTGCTCTTGCGATCTTTAGGGCATGCCAATTACACATTTTTCACTCTGCCAAATGCTCCAAAGTGTGGCTAAACCTATAAATCTTAACATGATATCAGAGTGGAGTGTTACATTTGGTGCAGGGTTGTGCCAAGTTCTTTTCTTGGGCATTAAATGGTCTAGCATTTGCTTCTCTCTATCTTTGGATGGTTTAGCAAAGTTTCTCTTCTATTCTTTGTGCTTGTTTAAATGACTTATGCCATATGTCTTATGTTTTGGAGTTTTAATACTTGTAATTATAATTCTAAATTAAGCGTAGTAAGATTTAGCTTGAGGAGGAGTGTTAGAATATATTTAGATTGTCTTATATTTTCAGAACCTTTTGTGGAATCTATTAGTCATGTAATTGGAGAAACTTAGGAGTTGTTTCCTGGTTATTTTATATCTTCTGTTTTCTTTTTTGCTCCATAATTTAATTAGGCTATTAGTCTTATTGTAAATAGATCTAGTCTTGTACAAGTAAAGTTGACCTAATTTTAGTATAAATGGGAGTATTTGGTTAGGGTATTGTAACACATTACAGCCAATCAAATAATTTAGTGTTATTATTCTTAGCTATCATTCTCTCTTTTCCTTCTACCCTAAAACTATAATTCTAACATCACACAATTACTTTTGCTTAAATACTGAGAATATGCAGCAGTTGGGTGATATCTAATGTATTTTCTCCCTGGAGTATTTTATTGAATGTTGCTTCCTCATAATGATATTGTCTGCAGAAGAAGAACCAGAATAAAGTTCCTAGTGGAGGATCAAAGTCTTCATCTCATAATCTGGCACCCAAAGTCAGCGAGGTCTTGTGGCTATCTGTGTTAAGTTTTTCATGTCTCTTTGTAGCTTAACCTCTGCTTTAATTGATTTTTTTCATATTCATACAGATGAAAGTTAAAGCCCAGAAAATCAAGAATACTAGAGATTACTCATTTCTTTTATCTGATGATGCGGAACTTCCAGCTCCTTCTAAAGCCCCCCCATCTCAGAATATGCCTATACGAAATTCTGGTATATTGCACTTGGTGATGTGTGTATATGGTGTTGAATGTTGGATTAAAGCATGTTATTGTAATTAAGGAAACTTATACAGGATTTTTGCTGATGTTGAAGAGGGACGACCAGCTCAAGTTCCAGCAAGGAATAAACTGCCTTTGAGCAATGGTGGCAAGCACGTTCGTGCCAGTCATGAGGAACGGAATGTAGTTTCAGCAGCTCGCCATCTGCCTCCTAAATCAGGATCCAGTTACCGGACCAGTTCAACCAGTAGACCTAGTATGGCATCAGCTGATTCTAGGAAACAGCTTGGTAACAACAGTGGTAATGGACCAGGTCAGCCAGTTGGGCCCAAAGGCTTGCCTTCAAAGATTTCTGCTGGTACCACTGGGAATAAGTCTTCAACACCTGCTATAAAAAACCCAGTGAATGGCATGCAGAAATCACTCCCTTTGAAGAATCATCCATCCATTCCAAAACAGATTGTAGAACAAAGAATTCCGAAGCACAGTATTGAACAAAGGATTCCAAAGCAGAGTATTGAACAAAGATTTCCAAAGCAGAGTGTTGAACAAAGAATTCAAAAGCAGAGTGTGGAACAAAGAAAAGACATACGAGAACTATATAGACCTAAAATGGCACCAAAACAACCAGTGGCATCATCAAAACCACAGGTGTGATGCTATATAATTGTGTTCACTTACGCATGGATCCCTTACATTTATGGATTTATACCTTTAGCTTCTTCAAAATATATATTTAAATTGCTCACTCGTTTTGCAGATAAATAGGCCACTTAAACAAAATTCAGTGCATACTGCTTCGCAAGATCGCCGTCCCAGGCCTAAGGCTTCTAAACGACCCTTTGATGATGAGGAGGACGAGGTGGATGTCAGGAACATGATCAGAAATATGTTTAAGTGAGTTTTTGTTTTTCTAACTAATATGCAGTTAACATTGAATTTTATAGAATGTGTTCTTTGTTTTGTTTTTTTGGAGAGAGAAAATGTTTGGAACTTGGAATATTTAGAACTATTTAGATTGTCTCAATTTCATCCATTAATGATTATTTAGAACTTTTAATAATCATTTGTTGGTCCATTTGCAGTTACAACCCCAATAAATTTGTTGATGATGATGACGTCGACGATATGGAGGCAGGCTTTGATGAAATCTTGAGGGAAGAAGAGAGGAGGTTTGTTTCTCAGATTAAAATTAAATGCCACTTTTGATTTATTCTGTCTTGTTAATTAAGTTGTTAAAAAGTTGAAAACTCTGCTAATGCAAAGTCTTCCTTTTACTCATTTTGCGCTCAAAAGTTGGCCTTTCCTGGCACTTATTGATGCTCATCCTTGCCTCTTTCCCTTTACTGTTTCTTCCCATAATACTAGTTGCATGCATCAAATACTTTGGTTTCCCTTCCATTTCCCTGACTACATGATTTTGTTATAAATCCTACTGCCATTTAATCATATGATTTCTGAATGACGCTTTTCATATTAAGTAGTGTTTTGGGTTGTCAATATATATATATTTTTTTGTAATACACATGCAGTGCATTGATTGCTAAAAAGGAGGACGAGGAGCAACTTAGATTAATCGAGGAGGAAGAGGAAAGAGAGAGGAGAAGAAAAATGGCGAAGTTAAAGAAGCGGAAGCTTGGTTAGTAGTAGTTAGTAGTAACATGTCATTGATTTTAGTATAATGAAAATTCTCTTTTTCCATGGGCAGTTTAATCATGGGATTAAATTATTCAATTCATCAATGAAGATTGAAAAATATTCGCCCTCACATTGAGCTTGTTTCAGTTTGAATTTACATAGAAAAGATATACCGTTATGTAAACGCAGTTTCGTTTTTAGTTAAGGAAAGGGCAGTGGTGGGGTTTTTGCATTGTGTATGATTTTGAGCGTTTGACACATTTATTGGCCGTCATTATACGCAGTGGATGGATTGGAAAGTGAGATATTGTTCACCATTTTGCTTCATCTATTATTCTGTTACAGTTCTTCTGAGCAATGTATTTTATAAGTGTTGGTAGCGAAACAAGGTCATTCTTATTTTTATTTTTGTGTGTAATTGTGACAACAAAGATATTGAAGCTTGGACTTTGCTATACAATATCACTATTAGGCCCAGTTTAGTGTGTTTTAAGTCATTCTTAAAACTAGGTTATTCTTTCATGAGAAAGAAGTGTAGTCTTATATTTTTGTTTAAACGTTATCAGAGTTTTTATATTTTCATATTAAGGAATTTGGATTTTGGATTTCAAGTGGATTTTCTCATTACTTTTAAGAGTTTATCATGTTATTGTAAAGTTCAAAGAAATTAAATCTCTGTTTTCTAAAGTTTGATGACTATATTTATCAAGAGAAAAAAAATCATATACTGAATGCTTAAACATATTAAAAGTTTGATTTCAAGTGGATTTTCTCATTAAGAGTTTATCATGTTTTTCTAAAGTTTAAAGTAATTAAATCTATATGTTTTCTAAAGTTTGATGACTATATTTATTAAGAGAAAAATATTATATACTGATATTATGAATTTTTTATACATTCAATCAGGACATAAATATTAAATTCATTTATTAATAAATTATCGTTTAGATGATACTATAAAGATCTTAGATCTTAGAATGAGTACTACTAAAACATTTTTTTTTTGTTTTCTATAAAATTCATGCCTGCATATGTTCTGGAAATGTGTTTTTGGTTATAGTTTTAAAATTTATTTTATAAATTAAATTTTAAAGAATAGGAAGATGTGAGAATGCACGAATACGAGTAATAGAATAAGGAAGAACCTCAGTAGTATAATATTTATTAAAAGAAGAAAATTTCAAAACAATTCAAACATATTTTTAATTTTTTTCCCTTTATATCTAAAATTTTGTTTTAGTGTTTGGACTTTTTTTTTCTTTTTTTTTAAATGTGTGCACTTTTACTCTCTATTTGTTTGGATAGAAATCAAGAAGGAAATAGGGTGGAGAAAATTATTTTTAAAGGACCTATCAAAAGATATTTTTACCTTTTTTTTGTGTGTACAATAATGACAATAAGGTTTGAATCTAAAATGTTATGCGAAGTATCCAATTTTACACTTATTGGTGGCATGAATATCTCTTTGTCAAGTAAGTATTTGTGAATACACACTATGAATTTATAAGATTAAAACATAATTAAAATCAATGAGTGGTTTAGTTAGCAATTTTTTTTGTTGACCTTAGTATTGAACCCTGGACCACAAGGGATACTTATTTAGCAATATATTTTCTAAATTTAAATATAAATAAAAATAAATAATTTTAAACTAATTAAGAATTAATTAACATAATTTAATTTTATTAATCTCAATTAAAAAAAATCTTTCTAAAATGTCATTCATTCAAACTTGATATCATAAATAAGAGTTATTAAAAATAAAATAGTAAGAAATGTTATCATTAAATAGAATGAAATTAATTAGATATGTTAATATTTAAGTACACTGTAAATGACATTTTTTTTTTGCTTAAATTAGAGTCTAGAGTAGCACATTAAACTTGTGGAAAATAAGTCGAGTTTAGTTCTCACATAACACATCTTTAGAAAGGGATAATAAGATTTTACTTAGGCTTGCCTTGAAAACTAGTAATAGAAAGTTGAAAGAACTTGACTCATCAAAGTTATCAAAGAACGTATGACCCTAATCGTGTCTTGCGAGTAGAATAAACACTAAAATTTATTAACCCAAGAATAGAGGAAAAACTTTCACAAATGAAGAAAAACTCAAGGTTTTTAATCTCCAAAATTTGCCATGGTTGTTTACAAGACATTATTGTTTATAGGCTAAGCTAAACAACCCTTAAAGTACAAATAGAATTCCTACTAACATCTGTAATAGGCATTAGTTACCCATTAGCAATTACTTCCCACTAAGCTTTTTTTTCTAGAAATGACTTTGCACTAACCTATTAACGATAACAATGGTTTGGAAAGTTTAACTACACTACAACTTTACCTAGACAATATCACAATACTTTGAACTTATTCAAACAAAAATAAGTTCAAAATTCCATGGTTAATAAGAAAAAGGGGTTTGGAAAATTATTTAGGCAAAAAATAAATTAAACTTCAATCTATGAATGTTTATTGACTTGTAAATTTGGGCTTTTCATGTTGTCTTCAAGTTGAACTCAAATCTTCACCAACTTGTAGAAAAGTGACCCATTTTGGTATAACCTATAATCCCTTTTGAGTTGAACTTTCCATGATATGCATAATTAGGCCATGCAAAACTTTTTCTTCATCATCTTAGTCTTGACCCAGTCATGGGAACTCCAATGTCACACAAAGTATCTTTAGGGTGGTTCAATTGGATCTCTATCATGGGCAACTAACTTTAGGGGTGTGTTTTGTAACATCCCCAATATATGAATTGTAAAGGAAAAATATCATAAGAAGGGTAGTTGAATTGTGATTTTAGAAATTTTTAAAGTCTTTTTGTGAAAGAAAAAAGTAATTGTTTGAAGAAGAACTTTGTAAGACAAATAACAAATTTGAACTAAAACAGTTTCAGACGATGAAATTAGATTTTGTAAAAGAAAAGGTTTTTCATAAACAAAAACAAATTCAAATCGTAGGTCAATTTAAGGAAGAAGAGAAATGAACATATATCAGACATAAATTATATTGGTTTGTCTTTACCTTTAAGATTATGTTCAATTTTTGACAAATCACCAAGTTCCACTAACTTCTCAAAAGTTACAAGTATTCAGTTATGACTATTTTTAGCTCTTACAAGCCAAGCTCTACCACAAATTAGGAAGATTTGTTGTTGTGTTTGCACAGTGACTAACTTTTTTAGCGTCTTATAGATGAATATACAATCTTAACACTTAGTCTATTCTCTTAATATGTTCAAGGTGTTTTGAGAGTTTTTTCTAAACTTTACAAGAATTACAGATGGCTTTTATAGAAAGAATATGAATGAAAACGCGTAAGATTTGTGTGCTACTTCTTCAAAACTTTTTGGTATTTATAGGCCTTCATCTTCAAGTGTTCGTTGTCTCACAATAGATGAATTTCTTCACTTAAGCATTCGTCTGATGCCTATGGCCTTTGGAGCATTTCATTCTTGCATTAAATGCACACCTTTATTCATGCAGTGAAACCACTCTAATTGGCTTTTGTGTAGAATAGTTCAGCAGAAAAATCACTCCCCTTTGGTTAGAGCAAGTTTGCACAACAAAATGTGTCTTTTGATGAAGGTAGTGACTTTCAGATCTTGAATTTCATTTATTCTTCATAGGTTTCGAAAGATCCTAAAAGAATGTCCCTACAAAATGAATCCCATAAACAAAATATTAAATGAAGTATTAAATGTTATCTCTTAAATGTTGTATCAGATCAAGGCTTTAACTTACTATCGTCTGATACCTCAGACACTTATAAGACACAACTTTTGACATTTGTATTTATTTACAACTAATCAAAATAATTAGGAGTCTTGATTCGTCTTAAGATACAAATGTCTTTTGACTTAACATGGACATCAATGATAAATGATAGAGAGACCTTTTTTTATGGAATACTCCTTATGTTTAATGGTTAAAGGATATCCTTCGACATTATTAATAACAATTTCCTTTTTATTAGGAATGACTATAGCAAAATAATAAAATCTAGATAAGGAGCCAAGACCCAAGGTAGGTTGAAGGCTCACCAAGCCCAACAAACCCACAACTTTTTAAAGATGAGGTAAGGGATAACTAGAGAGAGAAACAAGAAAGAAAAGGAAAGTTAGAGAGAAGGGGGAGAAAAGAAGAAAAGAAAGAGGAAAGAGACAGCAAAGATATAAAGATCTAATATTGAGATATCATCTTCATGTGTCATCGGAGGTGAGTGTTTTCCCTTTGTCTTCCCACACTCCTTTGATTTGTATATTTTTCCACTTCCCCCATTTGAACTCAAAGGTAGGAGCTTAACGAATTTTCATGACTAGACTTGATTGAGGAGTTTATTGAGCAAATTAATTGGTTAAAAGGGTAATAGAAGAGTTTACGAATGTTTTGTATGCTTGATATTGATTGAAAGCCTTGGATGACTCTTTGTAGTGAGGATATGTGATTCTCACAAGTTGCAGATCATGGGCTCGTACTTAGCCTGCTAATGAATGCTCAACGTGCATGACTTATGGGTTCATGTTTAAGGGGCTACTCTAAGCAAAATGAATGCGTGTTCAACCCGATTAGTTTCTAGGTTCATGTTCAAGGGGTGAGTTAAGCATGATGAGGTGCACTTATGATCACCCATGGTAAGCTTGTGGTTGGAGTCCTAAGCACGTGGAAATCTAGAGAACAAGTTTAGAGTCTCTGTTTCAGTGCACTAAGCATGAGCTAGGCATGTTAAGCCCAATCCACCAGAAAAAAGGATGGTTATAGCTATTCTTGAGAATATTTATATATGTTTCTTGGGAATTTGAAGGTTTAGTATTAATAGAAATTTCTCAAATCTTTTCATTATTTATCACATTAAATGATTTAATAAGAGTAAAATGATATTTTAATCGTAGTAAAACTTTTTTTCCAACTCGAAAAAGTTAGATTCCTAACTCCTATAAGAAAAACATTGTGGGACAAAATCAATTACTCTTTTCAAAAGTGTATCCGTGGAATCAAAGATAGTAATAACATTGACCTTGCCCTAACATAGACAAAAAAAGCATGAAAATGCCCTTGCTTCCCAAAGCGTGAACCTCTCACAACTTGTGTCCTTTTTGGTCCATTTTGAAGAGTCAGAATCGCCATGGATGACAGTGATAGAAACACAGTAGGGGTGAGCGGTGGCTGTACCGGTGAACAAGTTGTTGAGTGCACGTGAGCTGCAAAGTGTGTGTTCATTTGTGATTTGTGCACATGATTCGAACCTGATACACGAGACTTTGAAGCACCTCCTAACAGTGATCAACACAGTCCTGCTAGGCTAGTCACGAATCAACGACCACCATTGTGATTTGTATGAGATCCTTCAAATCTTTTGCTACACCACCAACATTGACCAAATCATTGCCCATAGAAAGAGGTTGTGGTGAGGGTCATTGAGGAATGTGAGATGGAATTACTAGGTTTGGTTCTTAGTAATAATAATCAAATAAAATAAAATAAATATAAAGTGACAAAACTTGAAAACTAGTGAATAAGTGATTGATTTTAAAAATATGATGAAATCATCCAATTAAAATGATTTAAAAGGAGTACACTGATTAAATACTTAATAATTTTTTTATAGTCTAGAACCTATTTTAAAATTCTCAAATAATTCAAAATATATATGATTTTTTTTGTTGGTAGAGATAAGTGGATATTTTAACCTTGAATTAACATACGAAAATAAATTTTTTATCACTATTTTATGTTTTAACAAAGCATTTGTTGAGAAATAACTAATTTTTCTAAAAAAACAAAATAATTTATTAATTAACACCCTTCCATTTATCCACTATCCATCCAATCCATTCAATCCATCTATTACAAAAAAATAAAACAAATGGATGGATCCAAATCCATCCATTTAATTTTATGGATTGTTAATGATCCATCTATTAATTTTCAAAATCCAATGGATCTACTAATCAATACTTAATGGATTAAAATTGATCCAACTTAATAATAAAAGAATTTATGGGTAATATTCGACCAACGTCAGCTAGGATTTTTTCGGTCGTATTTGGTTGGGACAATTTTTTGGTAGATATTGGCCCAAATGTTTTGGCTAATAATATTTTTTGTCTAATATTGGTCGAGACTATTTTTCAATTGAGGCCAATTGGGCTATTTTTCAATAGACATCGGCTGATGATGTTTTTCAACCAACGTCAGCCGATGCTATTTTTCAGACGATGTCGGCTATGATTTTTTTGGTCGACTTTGGTTAGGGATATTTTTTGGCCAATGTCGTCCAAAGTTTTTTTGGCTGACTTTGGCTGATGATGTTTTTTAGTCAACGTCGGTCAATGCTATTGTTCGGGAGATTTTGGCTAGGTTTTTTTTGGCCGACTTTGGTTTGAGCTATTTTTTGGCTAATGTTGTCTGGAGTTTTCTTTTTGCTGAATTTGGCTAATGATGTTTTCAGCTGACGTTCACCTATGTTATTTTTCAGACGATGTCAGCTAGGGTATTTTTCGACCAACTTTGTTCGAGGCTATTTTTTGGACAATGTCGTCCATAGTTTTTTGGCTAACTTCAACTATTGATTTTTTTAGCCGACATCCTCTGATGCTATTTTTCAGAAGATACCCTAGGATTTTTTCGGTCAACTTTCATCGAGGATATATTTTGGCCAATTTCCCAAAGTTTTTCGACCAACGTTGGCTGATGAATTTTTGACCGACATCGGTTGAGGATATTTTTGGTCGACGCCAACTAGGGTTTTATTTCAGTAGATGTCTTTCAAGGCCATTTTTTGGTCAATGTCGACTAGGATTTTTGGTCAACATCAGTCATTGGTATTTTTTGCTGACATCGGCTAGGTTTTTTTTTTTTTTTTTTTTATCGATGTCGGTTAAGGATTTTTTACGACTGACATCAACAGTTGTTATTTCGATCGACATTAGTTGGGGCTATTTTTGGACCGATGTTGACTAAAAGATATCATCGATCAACATCGTTCAAAAAAATCCTAGCCGAAGTCGAAAAAAAGGTGCTTCATCTGACAATCGATCAAAAAAATTAGTCGATATCGGCAAAAAAATAGTCATGGTCGATGGGTGCCTAAAATCATCATTGGTCAACGTCGGCTAAAAAATTACCTCAGTTAACGTCGACCAAAAAATCTTAGTCGACACCAACAAAAAATAGTCTTATCGGCCAAAAATAGCCTTAGCTGACGCCGACTAAAAAAAATTAGTCGATGCTAGCAAAAAAAAGTCCTTGCTAATGTCAACAATAAAACCTAGTTGACGTAAGTCAAAAAATAGTTTTGGCTAACTTTGACCCAAAAATTCTAACTGATGTATGCCAAAAAATATCACTGATTGACATTGAACAAAAAAACCTAATCGACCATGACCAAAAAAATATTCATGGCTGACATTGGCTGAAAAATAGCTTGGTCGATGTGAAGCAAAAGACATCATCGATCGACATTGGCTGAAAAATAATCTCGACTAATATCGACAAAAAAAATCTCAATCAAGATTAGCCAAAACAATTGAGTTTTAAATTTTAAACTAAAAACAATTAAATTTAATTTTTTTATGGATGCATTGAATGAATATTCATCCATAAAAATAGTGGTAATGGATGAATTGGATGAATTTTTTAATCAAATGAATTGAATCTATTAAATAATTTTTAACAAATCAAAATAAATTTTTTGATCTAATCCATTAAAATACGGATTAAGATTGATCCAATTCATCTATATAACACCCTTATTTGAAGGATAGGCAGACACTTTTGCATGTCGCATCGACAGTCCACAAGACTTGGGAGTTGGGACTCATAATAGCGAAACGGAACTCGTGACGTGTTGGCCACATCCTAATCCAATAATTTCAGAGTGTTTGTGTTTTTTTTTTTAATTATAATATTAGTATGAAATTATTTTTGTAAAAACCAATCTCTTGTTGAAAACTTTAGGGGAAAATGTGAGTATTCTTTAGCACAATTTATTTTATAATTAAATATCAATCAAGATTTTTTAAATTCCAAAATTACTTGATTAAGTGACATAAAGCCTCTCTGACTGATGCAGCTGGTTTGTGTTTGTGTTGGGCGCAGTCTTTATCTCTCTCAATTTTATTTATAAAGTGAGTGATTCGTTGCTGCTGAGTCAGGAAAGTGGCTGAGATTGGGTTTTTGTTGTGATTCCAACAAATCCACGTTTGAGCCATACACACTTTGTTTCTCTTTGTCCCATTCCAATCCGAAACTTTCTTGTGGCTCTCTCTCAGATTCAATTCCCCGTTTTGTTTTTTATTCCTTATATTCTCCGCCACCTGAACATTACCCATCCATCTCATAACACACACCCCAGAAAAGCACCGTCACTTGTTCGTTTCAACGTTCTTTCTATTGATACGTAAATACTTTTGGTTCCTTTCACCTTCTCATAACTTACTAACTAACGATCTGTGAATCAAATAAAAAAGGTGTTGTCGGGTTCTGTTCCCTTTTCACTGTGCGTTTCATCTGATTCTTTGGGAGACTGCTAGAGCACGGTAAGATCCTTGATTTGTCACAAGTTCTTTTATTTGCCTCGAAAGTTTAAGTTAATTGGAATGTAAGTGCCATTCTTGATGATGCGTACATTCATGTTGTTTGATTAGAGAGTAGCGTGTGTAAATGTCATTTCTTTCTTCTTCATTTTATGTACTCCCTCGGTTCCTAATCAGACTCAAGTTATTTTTAGACTAAAAATATCCCTATTTTAAAAGAAGAAAAATTGAGAAACCGTTAGAAGAAAAAGAAGTATTAATGACAAGTTAGTTTTGGAAAAAAGTTATATATTCAAGACATTTATTGCTATCAACTAAATTAATCACTTTTCTTAATCTTGATGAATTAGCTAATCGAGTCTTATATACAGGAATAGAGGGAGTATTTATTTCCAGTTAGATGATCACTGAATTGGGTGTGTTTCATTTGTGGTTTTGAATTACGGTAATTGTGGTTTGGGAGAATTCAGCCACAGCAATTTACCATAGCATTTGCTTCTTTTACTTTTTTTGTAATTTTGGTGATGGTGACATGCTATAGCTTTCCATGTATATCATTGAAAAGGAATAGAAACCTGGTGTTGCATATATGAAAATATATATCTTGGGGTATGTTAAATCACTTTGCCTTTAGCATTTCTAGTGTGGTAATTTTGCATTGAAGAAATAGCACACGTGATTGATCGATTGATAGGGTTCATAATGTGGCAAAACCACAAATATCGGTTTTGCATTAGCTGCAGTCCTTCTCAAATGCAAAATATTTGGGGGGGGGGGGGGGGGGGGGGGGGGGGGGGGGGGGGGAGGTGTGCTGAATATACTTTGCCGGTTGATGCATCCCATTCTACACTTTTAATCACTATTTAACTTCATGGTGTTAATTCTGTTATTAAGAAAATAGAAGTTTTGTATGAATTGATAAATTTAAATAATTTCATGAATTGCCCTGTAACTCCATTTGTATAAAATGTTAATTGCTGTGTGATGAACCTTTCAATTTGTTTAGTTTATTGTGCGTTTTTTTGTTTGTTTCAAAATTTGGTTATATTAGATTAATTTGAAGTTGGTTAATATAATAAATTACTATTACTATTTGTTTTTCATTTGGTATGACAATATAGTTGTTATCCTTGTGAATATGATGTGTATCAATGCATTATAGATTCACAATTTTATACCTTAAACATGCAGATGAATTTCATCATTTCTCTTCTTTCCTCTTTTACATAGTGTTGTACAGGAAGTTGTTTGTATGGGTTCTTGGCTTAACTTTTGTGAGGGTTGAAGAATAATATAATTTGGAGCAGTTTTGAGCCAATTAGGTAACAATAATAAGAAACCCTATGATATTCCCTTAATATCTATAAACTCAATCTTATCATTCTTTAAGCTCCGTTTTTGTTAAGTGAACTTGCCAATTGTAAGCTTTTCATTTCTTATCTTGTACCTTTTCTGTAAGTGTATATTTATCTGCATGGTTCATATTGAAATAGTACTATTCTTAGACCCTCTGGATAATCCATTTATGCATGAATGGTTGGTGTATTTAGTTATTTCCCTTGCAAAGATCATGCCTGGAGGGGCATTATTTTGCTTTATATCTATTATTTATCCATTATTAAAACAATGGTCCATTTGTTAAACTAATGGTATACTGGTTTTCTCTCTCTCTCTCTCTCTCTCTCCATAATGGTCCATTGTTTTCTACATGGTATTAGAATCTATCCTAGATGGGTCCCTGTGTCTATCACGCTCTAGGCAGATAGTCTTGAGTGTGAGGGGGGATGTTGGAAAAGCCACCTAAATTGTGGTCAGTCCTAGATATAGGGGGGTGTTGAAAGTCTCACATGGTGGATAGCTGTGGGCCAAAGGCGACATGTTGAAGTCTTACATCAACTAAAGATAGTGTCGAGATAAACTATATAAGTGGAGAACAATCCTCACCTTAAAAGTCAGTTTTGTAGGATTGAGTATACTCATAACTCACTTTCTGACACTTCATATTAAATCACTTCATATGTTCATGTTTCATTGTCTAAATCCTTTGTTTCCCACTTTTCCTCATTGGAATTTATGTTTTGCAGATGGGAGATGTGGCGAAGGACCTTGCAGCTGGGACTGTTGGAGGGGCAGCACAGTTGATATGTGGACACCCCTTTGACACCATCAAGGTCAAGCTCCAAAGCCAGCCTGCACCACTCCCTGGTCAGCTTCCCAAGTACTCAGGTGCATTTGATGCTGTTAAGCAGACAATAGCAGCTGAAGGAGCAAGGGGTTTATACAAAGGTATGGGTGCTCCGCTTGCTACGGTAGCAGCCTTCAATGCTGTCCTGTTTACAGTGAGGGGACAAATGGAAACATTAGTGAGGTCCAATCCTGGTGCCCCCCTCACAGTGGATCAGCAGTTTGTTTGTGGAGCCGGAGCCGGAGTTGCTGTTTCCATTCTTGCTTGCCCAACTGAATTGATCAAATGCAGGTATGATGGTGCTTTTCTTGTCAGTATCCTTTTTAATCTCATTTTCTTGGTTGGTTTTCTTTATATCAATTTCTATTTATTTTGAGTGGTTTTGGAGTTTTTCAATTCTTTTTCCCTTTATAAGACTTGACATGAACTTTGTCCCTGTTAAAAAAGAAAAAAAAGATTATTTAGCTAGCATGTAAATAAGGCTTTTTTTGCAGTACCTCTTTTTTGTTTGTTTTGCTATAAAGCACCTCTTTTGGGTGCTGCTTATCTTAACAAAACTTCACCTCTCTCAGTTGACTTAAACCAGATTGTCCTTAGAATAAACAAAATGAATTCCAGCTGCAGATTATTAGCCTTTATTAACTTTAAATGGTTGCTTACACATCAAGTTGGGTAGGTACTTGTGCCTAACTTTTTTTTATTCATGGTGAATATTGTCAGGTTGCAAGCACAAAGTGCACTTGCGGGCTCCGAAACAACTACCGTGGCTGTTAAGTATGGAGGACCTATGGATGTGGCCAGGCATGTTCTCAGGTCAGAAGGGGGCGTGAGAGGTCTTTTCAAGGGCTTGGTTCCCACTATGGGACGTGAGATACCTGGAAATGCTATAATGTTTGGTGTATATGAAGCGTTAAAGCAAAAGTTTGCAGGAGGCACTGATACTTCTGGCCTAAGTAGAGGTTCTCTGATTGTTGCTGGAGGCTTGGCTGGAGCTTCCTTCTGGTTCTTGGTTTACCCAACGGATGTTATTAAGAGTGTGATTCAAGTAGATGATCACAGAAACCCAAAATTTTCTGGTTCATTTGATGCATTCAGAAAGATTCGAGCTAGAGAAGGGGTCAAAGGCTTGTATAAGGGTTTTGGTCCTGCAATGGCCCGAAGTGTTCCCGCAAATGCAGCATGCTTCTTGGCATATGAGATGACAAGATCAGCTCTGGGATGATTAATTCTTGTAACAGGCTTAATATCAAATTCTCATGTTTTTTTTTTCTTTTTCTTTTTGTTCACTAAACATTTTTATTCCTCCGTTGACATATAACCACACAAGTGCGTCTTCTGTTATTGCTTCAATCAACAGCTATTATATAAGTTATGTTGGATGAAATTAGTTGAAAATATAATGAAAGATAAAAAATTAGTTGGTAGTTACTAATAAAAAATTGTTTATTAAATAGTTAAATAAAATTTTCAATTAATAAAAAAATTATAAAAACTTTCTAATATGACTTATCAAATATAACAGTAAGCTAAATAATTTATAACTAGCATTGCTTTCAAATGTGGACATTGAAGAGAAAATTGTCCAAGGAAATATACCGAATTCTGAATGCCCAACTGTCTAATTGACATCTCTGCTAATTGACTCTCCCCGATTAAATTTTTTAAGGGAAAAGAGTACTTAACCTCCCTAAAGTTTACCTCTTTTGTAAATAAGGACATTAAACTTTAATTTTATCCTAAATGCTCCTTAAACTTTATTTCATTTGCACATAGACACAATAAAATTTAATTTTATTCCAATTGATCCTTAAAATTTACCCTTTTGTAAATAGTCTTTTATATAAAATAAACTACTAACAGATAACAAATCTCAATCATTTATTTATTTTCAATCCTAGTGATTTATTAGTTTTATATTTATATATCACTTCTCCAAACATTCAAACACAATAAAATTTAGAATTAAAAATTAAATTTGGTTATTTTTCTCTTTCTTTTATAAGCGTCATTTTTTTTCTTCTAAATTCATATTTTTATTATATTTTAATATTTGTTGAAATGAATGGTATCATAAATGAATTATTGATATTTTTAAAAAGGATAAATTTTAAGCATAAAAAAGAATGTAATTAAAGTTCAAAGTATCTCTTTACAAAAAGGATAAAGTTTAGGATCAATTGGAACAAGATTAAAGTTCATCTATTTATTTGCAAACAAAATCAAACTTAAGGATCAATTAAGACAAAATTAAAGTTCATGGTGTGTATTTGTAAAAGGTAAATTTTAGGAGGGTGAAAATGCTTCTTTTTTTTTTTTTTTTTCAATTTTTTTATGATACTTGGAGCTTCCGTATGTGTCGAGCTTTGAAGTCGGGAACAAATTTGGCTATTTGTGTCCCCATCCGGCCATCCCCAAGAAAGGTAGAACAAGTATAGGTTCAGGTATAAAAATAGGTGGATTTAAAATTTTATATCCATTCTCATCATTCCCATTGATTTTTTTTTCGGGTTCAGGAATATCCACAGCTAAACCTGATACACTATTTTTTATATTTTAAATTTATTTATATATTTATAATAAATTATATATTAATTTATTAATCATATTTTAATTCAAAAAACATATAAAAAGTAATGAATAATAAAGAAATTGAAGATAAAGAATTAATAATTGAATGATATTTTTAGTTAAATGTATACTTTTAAGTTTTGTTATTTAATTATTTAACTATTAGACAAATTAATTTATATTTTTAAAAAGTATAATAAAAAAAATATTGTGACAAAAAAGTATAAAAATAATGTAAAAATAATGATACAAATATACAAGTATAATCTATACATATTAATAAAACAACGTTGGTTTTTACCGTTTCCCAGCTTCTTCTTGTTTCGCAGCTTCGATAAGCTTCTCCTTAGCTTCTCCCAACTTCGGTGACTTCTCCCAGCTTCAGATAACTCCTTCATCCAATTGCATCTCCTCACCAACTATCAGCGCTGAATACTCACCAACTCCAACGCTGAATCCTCACCAACTCTGCTAAGTACACATCCCAATTGGTATCATTTCAGGGAAAAGTCAAAGTATTGCGAGACTGGTCCATGGAGTTTCTCTCTGCAGTCAATAACATTTCTGTCTCGGTTGTCATGCCCATGATGGCTGTGATGCCCATGCCTGCTGATTGCTCAATTGCTATTTTCACTCTACCTTTGCGTCTTGTTATTTTTTTTGGGGTATATAGTATTGACTGTCAAATGAAGAATAATTGATTTCTCCTTCCTACTCTTTTTTTTCAGCGACCTCAATGAGCCCCAAACACTAAGAGAGTCTGATTCATTCATTAAACCGACATTAATGGCGCGTGGTAGGTTGTTGCTTATGTTATTACAGAATGTTGCTATCGTTTGCGTCATTTTAAAATTGCCTTTTGTTTTCTGCACCAATTTTTCGTAAACTAAATTTTGTTGCTAAAGTTAATGATGAAAAAGAAACTTGGAAACTTGTTGTTCGAGCTTTAAATGTGTGGAGTATACCAAAAGGAGCTCTGTGTACCATTGAGGCAATTTTGGTTGACAAGGAGGTTAGTTTCTTTGAGTGTTGTTGTCAGCTTTGTATATCAATGATTCTATGTACCATAACTTCATATCAGCAAATTCTATGTACCATAAGTTCGTATATTTATGAACTAGGGTGATAAAATACTGGCCCAAATGAGGAATGTTGATGTTGGGATGAAGGGTGACCTTTTTCGTGTTGGTCAATGCTATCTTATTCAGAACTTTTAGGTGGACAAGAATGTTGGTCAGTATAAGACTACCAGACATGCTTTTAAAATCAACCTGGTAAAGACAACTAAAATTACGCCTCATGAGATGGCTGACATACCTGAGACAATGTATAATTTTACAAAGTTTGATGCCATTCTCAATGGATCTGCCACATCTGATTATTTGATAGGTGACATTTATAAATGAGTTATATAACATGTTATTTATTAAATGTGTTTGGTAATGGTATGTTCTTGAAGATGTTGTTGGTGAGGTTGTTAAAGTTCTTCAATGGCACCTAGAAGGGAAACCACAGAGAGTTTCTTTCAAACTGAAAGATGAATGATAATGTTTGGTTATTCACATGTTACTTATTTTGTACTTAATACTATTGTCATGGACCTAATAATAACATATGTTAATTGTTGAGTGATAACATGAAACAGTGACAATGTTTTGAGTTGTACTTTATGGGAGGGGCTTGCTTTAGAGTTGAATGATTGTTTGGATAAACATGTCATGGTCTCGTTGTATTGTTGCTTAGCATGGCTAAGTTCAAAGAAGCTAGAGGTATTATTGATAAGTCGTGTTTTCGATGTTAGTTTTCTGTTGGTTATAAATGACTGCTATTGCAATTGAAAACTGGTGGATGTAGGCACTTATCCTTGGTTAATACAAAATTTCATGTATGGTTCTCGCATCTTTGTCAACAGTGACATTAAGGAAATAGTTGAATTCAAGGATCGATTAAGGTTTGTAATTATGGAATCCCTTTTATTATGTTATTGTGTTATATTTGGTAATTTTCTGTTATAATTGTATATTGTTTAATATTACAGCATGGATCCAAGTCAAAGTATCAAGACATTTGGCCAACTAGGAACCCAGATTTCGAACCCAGATTTCTGGTTCTTCTTCGTATTCTAATGTGGACCGGTTTTTGTATAATGCACAAGTGAAGAATTTCAATTAAATTAGCCAAGTTAAGAAGGTACAATGGTAATGTGTGTAAAAAATGTTTTTCCATAAACCCGGCTTACCTGGTATCGTAGACACCCCAGCCCATGGTTCTAGGTGTCAAATTTAATTTGCATAAACCCGGTTTAGCTCAACCCAGTGTCCTTAACAAAAAACTTAAATTTCCCAGGTTAGAAATCACGGCGTCGTGATAAACCCGGTCCGCATTAGCCATTGGTTTCAGAAAATTCCATAAACCCGGTGTTGTAGACCCCCGGTTCATACTTGTCGTCCCATATCTAATCAGCTTAATTGTGGTACAATAAACATTCCCAGTTAAACTCGACGATCTAATTAACCCGGTTCTTTTTTGTCATTTGTGTTGTAGCCTTGTAGGAGTGTATGTGTGTGACTGTGGCTACTATACAAAAGTTGTTGATAGCCAACTGTTGGGTTTATGATGCGTGCCCTAAATGTAACAAAAGGGTTGATGCCCAAGCTTTGCATGTTATTTGTGCTGGCTGTGGTAATGAAAGTACAAGCTCTATATCAAGGTAGTGTTGCCAAAATTCTTATATTTTGATGTTGTTGCTCATTACTTAATTGTTGTTTTATTGTTGTGCGATAGATATTGTATTGATGTTAAGGTAGTTCAGCCATTTGAATCGACCATTTTTACATTGTGGGATCGCGACTGTGTTTCTTTGATCAATGAAAGTGCAGATGAAATTAAGCAAAGAATCATTGCTGAGGTTGGATATTATGTTGATGTAAGTTCCACGCTATAATATTGTTCTGCCATATTAAACCATTGTGTTGTTTGCAATTACTCAGGAAGGCATTTTTTATGCTAGAGATATACCGGAGTGTCTCGATGGTGTGTTGGGCAAAGCTTTCAGATTCAAAGTTGTGCCTGGTAATACACGACACCTATTTCTTAGATATCCGAAGACGATTCAATGGTGAACGATGTTCTTAGCCAGCTTTCAACCGTTGACATGCAGGTTTTGTTTAATGTTATGTTAATCCATTTTCATAACAAACTGTTTTTATTTGTTTAATATTCAATTTCTAATTTGGTAAATTGGCCTTTTAAAATTTCAAAGGATGAAGCAAAGCCATCTATGTCCTCTGTGTGTCGGAATGATGATGTTGTTGACAGTGTAATTCTTTGGTCTGAAGGTTTGTTACCATTGTTATGCTTGGTGAACGTCTAAAGGTTTCTTTTCATTGTTGACAACAATGCTTCTCACAAACTGCTGAGTCTGATGCGCATTTGATGTAGTCCATGACACCAGCTAAGTGAAATTTGCCCTAGACTGATATTGAGTTGGACACTACGGCATATGAGGATTTATCAGAAATACAGTTATCCTCTACTAAATTGAGAAAGCATATTAAGACTGAGAAATAATTTGAAGGCCTGGTTTAAATTTTTTTTATATGTTAACTAAAAGTTTTATCTTATTGTTAGTTTGCATTGTATTCAATGTTTATTTCAATGTTGAACACTGTGGTTACGACAATGATTTTTTCTTGACATTTTTGGTCCTGAGTCGATTCCTGATGTGAGATTTGTAGACCCCTTGTGAATGTTCAATGCCGGGTATTTATAAACCGGGAATATGCATAACTTACTCTCTACTCGGACATTAACTAACGATTGAAATTCAGAAATATCCCAGAATGAGCAAAACAACCAGGAATATACAAACCGGGAACAATGATTTTAAAAGAAGTCAGCAGACACAGAAAACCAAGATCGTTTACAAGAAGACTGGTTATAAATATAAATGGAAGTTAAACTATTAGAAAGGGTGAATCACACTTACACATTTCAAATAATAATAAAGAAATAATTTTAATTACTGATGATTGCACATGGATATGCTAATATCATTCAACAATTCATGTCAATATCATATGTGATTGCACATCGATATTATACTCAAACATCAACAAGTTACCGCACCATTAATCAACTAATGGTAACAGTTTACCAGTTCAAGGAACGAGCTATGGGCTAAATGTACTTATATCTGGCTTAAGTCTGCCTAGACCTTTTGATGGTTATAAGTAAATTCAAGACTGATCATGTTGAATTACTGATTACCCATACTGCTAATCATGCTGGTACGAGAGAGGTGAGGCAAATACTTGATAAGCAAATTATAAGTATGTAATCTGTGAATTAAAAGTCATAAGAAACAAATAGAAAGTAAACTTAAAATTCTTTTGCACAAATGCAAAAGCATGCGAAATCCCAGCTACAAATTTGTGTGACTTAACTTTTTGAAAATCAGCTGAAATGTATGATAATTGGTCAGTCAGAGTATGGGCAAAATCTTTCATTTACCTCATTGTCCATAGCAACAAGTCATTTCACGGAAAAGTAAAAGAATGGCCAAAATCTTAAATAACAAGTTGTGATTGGTGTTTGATTCAACTGTAATGGTGGAACTCACAAGCTTTTTGTTAAATCTATTCTATAGTTATAAATTATAATTATAAAATTATAAATTATAAAAGAAGGTTAGAAAAGCTAACGTGTCATGCTATTGCCAAATGTTAACTTCGTTCTCCACCTGTCAAGCTCACAGAAAGTGTGAGGCTTGGAATGCACGTGTTAAGCTACACAATTGTTCTTCTTCATTGACACAAAAAGCCAATAAGGTCTAACTAAAATTTGCTTTGGTATACTTTTGCTGCATACACAAGTTGATAATCATGCTGACAACCAATGTCCACAGATGAAAATTCGCTGACTAATCATAATGAGAACCATTGTCAACTTTGGTTTATGGTATTATTGATATATTATTCAGCACACTTTCCATTTCACATTCCTTCAATGTTAAACACATTTTCAATCATACTAAATCGTCAGGTTATTCAAACATGGAACAAGACATTGTTAGGACAAAGGTTGATGCTAAAGCTGCAAGGAAAAAACAAAAACTAATATTACAAAGAAAGAGATTGGGCAAATATAAGTATGATGGTGCTTACAGAACAAAACTGAGCGATGAAAGTGAAGGTTGGAAATGTCTCTTTTTATTCACATTGTCCTGGTCTTTTTAAATCATCTGTGATACTAATGTAAATAAATAATGTTTTTAAAATTGTGCTAGATGCAGAAACAAGTAATATCTTAATGCAATCTAATTTTGAGGATGAACTCTCAAATGACATTCATCATTCTGTCGATCACATTGCTACAGGTTTGTCTGTGTATCCACAAAGTGTTTAGTTAAGCACAATCTTTCTAATGTCAAAATAATTCTGTGTATTGTTTTGGGATGTTACAGCTACAAGATTAAGACGGAGGAACATATTGCAAAGTAAGCGATTATCAAAACAGAAACAGAATACTACTCAGAACACACACACGAGCTACCAACATGAAGGTTTTGCATGTCTACATTAATATGCACAACCTTCTATTATTAATTATTTTGTCTTAACAATGTTTTGTTTTGTAGGATATGTTGATTTAGGAGATGCTACTGAGACATGTCCATATTGCCAAGCTGCCATGTGGTATGAAGAAAGTTTGAGGAAAAATAAAAAACGTGTTAGTGACAAATATAGTCTTTGTTGTAGTCTTGGAAAAATACAACTACCTTTTTTGAAGGATCCACCAGAACTGTTATAGCAATTACTATGTGATCAACAATCACGTGAGAGTAGGAATTACCAAGAATATAACAGAAGTTACAATATGATGTTCGCTTTCAGCTCTTTCGATGCCAATATAGATAGTCGTTTGTCACATGGAAAAGGTCCACCGATTTATAGAATTCATGGACAATCTTGTCATTTAATTGGAAGTCTATTACACAGTTGTATATTTATGATATGGATAATGAAGTTCAAAACAGACTTGGTGGAAGAAGGTATGGTTTATGCTATTATTGATATATTGTTCAGTAACCCACGTTAAAGCTGGTAACTATGTATTGTGTTGTGTTGTTGACTATGTATATCCTACAAAACTGTTAGTTTATTCTGTCCTTTTATTTATTGGGTCAAAATGGACCCTGAAGTCAATTGACTATGTATATCCTACAAAACTGTTACTTTATTCTCTCCTTGTATTTGTTGGGTCAAAATGGACCCTGAAGTCAATTCCCGGAAGGGAACAGTTAAATACAAGGGGATATAGAGAAGAACGGGGTCAAATCGTTTGACGTTGGTTTTTACCGTTTACGAACCCGGTTGATCCCGATAACCCAACCACTCTGAGATGTATGTCATTCTGTTCATTTTCATTGGGTCCACTCCTTGCTTTAGGTTGGACTGGAGGTATGAATCCTCCCCATCGCATTCCGGGTTGTGACTATATTATTAATTGGATCTCGTCTTTACCTGAGCTCAATTTTTCATAAACCGGCATTAATTCATTCATTTATATTCAAGTTATTTCTGGTATCCTTGTCAACCTAGATGCTTATTTTGTTATTACAACTCATTAATTCAGACTATGGTATCTCAGTCCTGATCCCGACTTCTTATTATATAAGATTAGCTCGCACGGTCTTAAGTCGGGTCTGGTTTGCTCTAAACCGGGGTAATTTCATTCATTCCATCTTTAATTAAAGCTTCACTCTTTCAACTTTACAAATATGTCCAAAATCTATGATCCGGTGTCCTGGTAAACACATCAGTTTTGAGTATTTCATTGGTTGAATCCCAGAAAAGACAATTATCACTCACAATTTCCTGTAATTTTCAGGTGGGACGAGCGGCTTGACTCACATCTTGTATCACAATTGAAAGAGATGCTTGATGAATACAATGTTTTTGCTAAGTCTTTTAGGATGGCCAAAGACAAATATCATACGTGTCCAACACAAAATTTCAGATTACAATTAATTTCAGATAGGAAAAAGGATGGGAGGATTTACAGTTTGCCCACAGTTTCTAAAGTTGTTGCGATTATTGTTGGTGATGCAGCTCAGCCTATGAATAGATATATTGTCCTTGAAAAACAGAGTGGACAATTGCAAAGAATTAGTGAGCTTCATCCGACTTATCTGGGACTGCAATACCCTCATCTATTTCCTTATGGTGAAAATGGATACCTCAATGATGTCAAGTATCGAGATATGGACAACTCAGCAGAAAGGAAGAGAAACAAACTTACTATCAGAGAATTTATGTGTTTTAGGTTACAACTCAGGAAAGGAGAAGCTCAAACTTTATTGAGATCTAGAAGAATTTTTCAACAATTTATTGTTGATGGTTACATAATGATGGAATCAGAACGATTGATGTTTATAAGAACACATCAAAAACAACTACATTGTGATAAATACAGCACTTTGATTGCCTCACATGAAGGAGTTGATAATCAGTGTGGCAATAGTGGAAAGCGTATTGTCCTTCCTTCATCTTTTGTTGGAAGCCAGAGGTATATGGATCAATTATACTTTGATGGAATGGCCATATGTAGCACGGTTGGATTCCCAAATTTATTCTTGACGTTCACTTGTAATCCTTATTGGCCAGAAATTCAAAGTTCTGTGATAGCGCTTAATTTGATTGCACCAGATCGGCCTGATGTTGTCACAAGAATTTTTAAATTGAAGCTAGAACAATTCATTTCAAACTTGAAAGATAAACAATTTTTGGGTGATGTGGTTGCAATAGGTATGTAGTCCCATATAATACAAAGCTGTTGTTGAAATATCAAGCTCATATCAATGTAGAATGGTGCAACCAATCAACATCTATCAAATATTTATTCAAGTACATTCATAAAGGATATGATCGCATAACAACTGTTGTTGTGCCTGTGCAACATGATGGTGGAACAACTAATACATGTGTTGATGAACTTAAACACTATATAGATGGTAGGTATATTTCTCCATGTGAAGCTTACTGGAGAATATTTTCATTCCATATACACAAGAGATCACCTGCTGTTGAACGATTGTACTTTCATTTACCTGGTGAAAATTCAGTCATATTCGAGGATGATAATGACATTGACGCTTTGTTGTCAAAGCCAACAGTTAAAGAATCCATGTTTACATCCTGGCTACAATCTAATAGCATTTTTGCTGAAGCTAGAAATCTGACTTATGTACAGTTTGTTAAAAAAAATTACATATGTACGTAAGGACAGACATTGAAAGCCTACAAAACAAGGTAACACCATTGGAAGACTTAATTGGGTTCCTCCTTGTACTGGAGAATTATATTATCTTATGATGATGTTGACATTGGTTAAAGGCCAACCAGTTATGAACAAATTCGTACAGTACGAGGTCAACTATCCTTCATTTAGAGAAGCTTGTTTTGCAATGGGTATTTTGCATGATGATAAAGAGTACATTGACGCTTTGGCAAAAGCATACCAGTGGGGTTCTGGTATATTTTTAAGAAAATTGTTTGTTACAATGCTTATATCCAATAGCATGGACAGACCAGACCATGTCTGGCGTCAAACATGTGACTATCTTATTGATGGGATTCTACATGAGCAAAGGAAGCTTAGAAACATGCCAGGTAAACTACAACATATATATATATATATATATATGTGTTATATAATCTGCTTCTTGTGTTGACATATCCAAAATGACATCTCATTGTTTTCATTCACAGAACTGCAATTGCCAATTGAAGAATTACAAAATTTGGCATTGCTACATATTGAAGAAATTATGCAGTCCAATAAAAAATCCTTAAAGGATTATCCAACCATGCCTTTTCAAATTAATGCAGTACAACCCCAATTTCAAAATAGATATATTCATGCTAAGCAAAATTATGATAGGATTCAATTGTAATCTGAATTTGAGTCATGCTTTGCCACTTTGACAGGTTAGATAATCAACAATTACAAATACAATACAAACAATTAAGCTATACACTATATAACAGATAATTTATTTTATAGGAAACCCAGATGAGCAAACAAATGTGTTCAATTCCATCATGAATGCTGTCAACAAACAACGTGGTGGAGTTTTCTTCTTATATGGCTGTGGAGGTACTGGCAAGACTTTTATGTGAAAAACATTGGCCTGTGCATTACGTTCCAAAGGTGAAATTGTTTTAACAATGGCTTCAAGTGGTATTGCTTCATTGTTATTACCTAATGGTAGAACTGCACATTCAAAATTTGCAATCCCTATGCCTACTTTAGAAAATTCAACTTGTAATATCAACCAAGGTAGTGAACTAGCTGGCCTGTTACAGTCAACGTGGTTAATCATATGGGATGAGGCTCCTATGGCACACAGGTTCTGTTTTGAGGCATTAGGCAAATCTTTAAAGGACATCATGCATATGTCTCAAGAAGATGGTTTGCCATTTGGCGGAAAAGTTGTTGTTTTTGGAGGTGACTTTCGCCAAATTTTACCTGTTATACCTAAAGGCAGCAGATCAAACATTGTTAATACTACTCTAAATGCTTCATATGTCTGGGATTATTGCAATGTTTTATAATTGACTAGGAATATGCGGTTACAACATAATGCACAAATATCTGATGCACAAAAAATTCAGAAGTTTTCTGACTGGCTTATACAAGTTGGTGATGGGAACATTGGCCATGGCAATGATGGGTCGTTTTCAGATATAGAAATTCCAACAGAATTTCTAATTACAGATTTCAACGATCCTATAGAAAAAATTGTTACCAATACATATCCACATCTAAACCACCATTATAATGATCAACACTTTCTCAGTACAAGGGCTATACTAGCTTCGACCATTGAGGTTGTTGACAAAATAAATGACCATGCATTAAACATGATCCCAGGTGAGGAAAAAGAATATTTAAGTTCTGATTCAATTGATATGACAGATGTGGAAGCAATCCTAGCTACCAATTTATTACACTAGAGTTTTTACATTATTTAAAAACATCTGGATTATCTAATCATCAAATCAAGTTAAAAATAGGGACACCTGTTATGTTGATCTGTAATTTAGATCAGGCAGAAGGGCTTTGCAATGGCACAAGATTAATTGTCACCAGAATGGCTAATCATGTTATTGAAGCAAAGATTGTTTGTGGTAAAAATATTGGATCCTTGGTTTACATTCTACGGATGTCATTATCACCATCACAATCTCCTTGGCCTTTCAAGATGATAAGAAGACAATTACTGATAATTGTCTCATATGCTATGACAATTAATAAATCTCAAGGTCAATCTCTTGAATATGTTGGAGTATATCTTCTTGATCCAGTGTTCATCCATGGTCAACTTTATGTTGTATTCTCAAGAGTCAAGAGCCCAAATGGATTGAAAGTTCTCATTCATGACAAAGACAAAAAACCACAAACAAAAACAACCAATATGGTCTACAGAGAAGTTTTCCAAAATCTATGATGTGTGATAATATTTATACTTGATTATAGAATTGTCATTTTAAATTTATGTATTTATAGTCATAATTAGTCTTTTGTATCCAAAGCTGCTCTAATATTGTGCCTTCAACTAAATTGTAATTTTCCTACATATGCAAGTTTCTACTGTCATACGTAACAGGATGATCACAACAATTACTGAAATATTCTAAGATTAAGCTTCAACTGTCATATACAACAGATGATCACATCAATTACTATGATCAGCTTGTATTGAACAAATTTGCAGTTTTTTGGTTGTTAATGAAAATAAAGGGAATACTCACAATAACCAAGAGGGGGGTGAATTGGTTAAAACCTTGGTATTTTAAAATTAATTCAAATCAAAGTTTCAGGATCTTTATCACTTTCAAAACCAAAAACCAATGCCAATAAAAAGTAACCCACCCAATGGTATTTAACATCCAGAAAACTGCCAAATAAAATGCGTCCCAAGCCGAAATATCGCAAGTACCGCCTAATTTGAATTGATTAATAGTACACACTAAATATAAATTCTACTTTTTTTATTTTTTATGGGTAATATTATTTATTCAACAAATTTGATTGATTGATACGGGTTGATTTTCTATTACGATAAATTGAGGAAACAATAGTCGGTTCGATAGCTGCTTCAGCAGCTGCAATAGCTATAACAAAAATTGAAAAAATCTATCCAAGGGATGGAAGGGCAGAGGCCTTTGGTGTCCCCTCCAATCGAGAATTAGGGCTCACAATGAATAGCCAATATATTTGCTTTTATCTCATGCCTTTCTTCGTTCATGGTTCGATATTTTACTCAATCAAATAGCTCAGCCCCTTGGAATCAATTTGCTCAAAACAGAACTTGTTGAACAATGAATATGAAACAAAGAATCAATGAACAACAAAAGCAATAGAGATAGAGAAATAACACACAAACAATTTATATTGGTTCACTTCACAACTAAAGCTACATCCAGTTTCTTCTAATCAACACTAGATTAGAGTTCCACTATTATAAATCTTGTTCTTACAAGCTTATTACAAAACCTCCCCTTTATCAACCCTAGATAAAGAATAGAAATCTAAAATCCTATTAGAATTCTAAGGAGAAAGAACCAGAGAACACTACTCTATTCTTTGACTAGAGAACCCTTCTCTAGACCCAAGCAAGAAGAACCCACTTACAATAGCAATTTGCAACAAAAATTCAAATACGAATTTACACACAAAGATTAAGGAGAGAGACAAACTGATGATCTAGTGAATGTAATGCACATGAGTTACCAAGTCAGGTTGAATAGCAAAACAAAATCAGCACATGTTTTTCCTTAACCTTTAAAAGTTTCTTGCTCAAGATTCATTCAAAGACCCATGAATTATTTGAAAGAAGCAAGAAGTGATAGAACCCAGAAAATCACTTTGAGAGAGTTTAGAAAGCATGTGTATACTCAGAAATACAAATGATCAAGTTCTTATCACAAGCCAAGCCTTTAAATCTATTTATAACAAATTTTGTAACTAACAGTAATCGATTAAACGTGTCAGATAATCGATTAAAACACTTATGTAATCGATTAAATTATCACTTAATCGATTAATCTGTTCAAGAAGGCTTCTGGGTTTCAGCAACGAGCAAAATAATCGATTAAACCGAGCTGTAATCGATTAAGACAGAAAGTTCAGCTTCACAAAATGAATTGTGTAATCCATTACAAGTCTTGGTAATCGATTAAGTCAGAAGATTAAGATTTTCAAAATGAACTATGTAATTGATTACGAATGATGGTAATCGATTATTCCAACAAACCTTAAAAACTGATTTCAACTATGTAATTGATTACATTATATCAGTAATCGATTAAAACATTTAATAAAGCACTTTCAGTTTCAACCAAAGGTCAAATAATCGATTAATCCGATAGGTAATCGATTAAATTGTTTATGAAGGTTTTTCCAGGTTGAACGAAGAACAAAATAATCAATTATATTACTTAAGTAATCGATTAAAACAGTAAAAAATCATTTTTCCAAAAACCTTTTAATCAAATTAAAACTTTAACAAAAAGAATAAAAGCTTTGATGTTTTAGTTAAAACCATTTAAGCTTATTAATGGATGAATGAATGAATGCAAGGATCAATCAAATTGCCTTTCTCTTACACTTGAATTATAGACTAAACTTCAAGGCATTCCAAGCATGTTGAAAGCTCAAAACACATTCTTGAATCAAAGTCTTTCACTCTTCATGATTCTCCCCCTATATCAAACAGTTAGTTGTATTAAATGCTTGTTTTTGTTCCTATTCTAATGTGGATCGCTTTTTGTATAATGCACAACTGTTAAAAAGGTATCAATGATAGTCGGTGTAAACAAAATAATACTTATGATCCCAATTTCACCCAGTTGATACCATTAGGGTTGGTAACAATCATGTGCATCCGGGGTGTACTAGTTGCCAGTTTCATGTTCTAGTACTAAAGGGTTCCCCCAGTTGGTTTTTCGATTTGATGATCTTGTAAACGATCTGTTTTTTATGTGTCGATTTATTTTTAAATCAATGTTCCTGATTTGTATATTCCCGGTTGTTTTGTTTATTCCGAGATGTTTCTGAATTTCTATCGTTAGTCAACGTCCGAGAAGCGAGTGACTTACGTATATTCCCGGTTTATAAATACCTGCAATTGAACATTCACGCAGAGTGAGAATACCGTGACCAGCTTTGAGTAGGCACGCAAAAACTCGGAATCAAGAGTGCCGATTCCTTTCAAAATCACTGTTCACGGTTTGTATATTCCCGGTCGTTTTGTTTATACCCGATTTGTATATTCCCGGTTGTTCTCTTTATTCCGGGATGTTTCTGGATTTCTATCGTTAGTTAATGTCCGAGAAGCGAGTGATTTATGCATATTCCCGGTTTATAAGTACCTGGAATTGAACATTCACGTGGAGTGAGAATACCGTGACCAACTTTGAATAGGCACGGGAAATCCCAGAATCAATAGTGCCGATTTGTTTTAAAATCACTGTTCCCAATTTGTATATTCCCGATAGTTTTGTTCATTCCGGGATGTTTCTGGATTTCTATCATTAGTCAATGTCCAAGAAGCGACTGACTTACGCATATTCCTGGTTTATAAATACTTGGAATTGAACATTCACGCGGAGTGAGAATACCGTGACTAGCTGAGTAGGCACAACAAAACCCGGAATCGCTACCATCATTTTTTGTATGATGCACAAGAATTTACATCAAATTAGCCATGTTAAGAAGCTATCAATGATAGTCGATGTAAACAACATAATTCTCATGATGCCGATTTCCCCCAGTTGATACGATATTAGAACCATTTATTGGGATCATAACAGTTGCCCATAACCCAGTTGGTAACAATCGTGTACATCCCGGAATCGATACCATTGTTTTTTGTCTAATGCAGAAGAATTTACATCAAATTAACCATGTTAAGAAGCTATCAATGATAGTCGGTGTAAACAACATAATTCTCATGATCCCGATTTCCCCCGGTTGATACGATATTAGAACCATTTATTGGGTTCATAACAGTTGCCCATAACCCAGTTGGTAACAATCATGTGCATCTGGGGTGTATTAGTTGGCAATTTCATGTTTAGTACTAAAGGGTTTCCCCAACTGGTATGTCGATTTGAACTTCTTGTAAATGATCTCGATTTTGTTCATGCCAAGTTGTTTTAAAATCAGTGCCTGGTTATTGTATTCCCGGTTGATTTGTTCATTCCGGGATGTTTCTAAATCAATTGATAATGACTGTCTAAGTTTTGGGTACGTTACGGATATTCCCGATTTTGTAAATTCCTGGATTTAAACATTCACAAGGGGTCTACAAATCTCAGATCATCGTTAGTCAACATCCGAGAAGCGAGCGACTTACGCATATTCCAGGTTTATAAATACCTGGAATTGAACATGCACTCAGAGTGAGAATACTGTGACCAGCTTTGAGTAGGCACGGGAAAACCCAGAATCGATAGTGCCGATTTGTTTTAAAATCACTGTTCTCGGCTTGTATATTCCCTGTTGTTTTGTTTATTTCGGGATGTTTCTGGATTTCTGTCGCTAGTCAACGTCCGAAAAGCGAGTGACTTACGCATATTCCTAGTTTATAGATACCTGGAATTGAACATTCATGCGGAGTGAGAATACCGTGACCAGCTTTGAGTAGGCACGGGAAAACCCGGAATCGATAGTGCCAATTTGTTTTAAAATCATTGTTCCTGGTTGTTTTGTTAATTCCAAGATGTTTCTGGATTTCTATCGTTAGTCAACGTCTGAGAAGCCAGTGACTTACGCATATTCTCGGTTTATAAATACCTGGAATTGAACATTCACGCGGAGTAAGAATATTGTGACTAGCTTTGAGTAGGCACGCGAAAACTCGGAATCGATACCATCAATTTTTGTATGATGCAAAATTTACATCAAATTAGCCATGTTAAGAAGCTATCAATGATAGTCGGTGTAAATAGCATAATTCTCATGATCCCGATTTCCCCCGGTTGATACGATATTAGAACCATTTATTGGGTTCATAACAGTTGCCCCAATTGGTTGGTCGGTTTGAATTTCTTGTAAATGATCTCAATTTTGCTCATGCCGAGTTGTTTTAAGATTAGTGCCTTGTTAGTGTATCCTCGGTTGATTTGTTCATTCCGGAATGATTCTGAAACAATCGAGTGACCATCCGAGTTCTGAGTGGGTTAACTCATTGAAATCGTAAATTATTTTATGATTTCATTTTTTATTTATTTTTATCACAACTTTAAAGTTTGAAGGTATCTTTTAAAAATCCTAAATAATTTTTATTTTAATTAATTAATAAATTAATGTATGTTTTCTTTTTTAGTTTTATTTAATATTTTATATTTTTTATATTGTTTTATTTAATATATTTTTATTTTTTATTTTGTTTTATTTAATTTTTTTACTGTTGACGCGCTGCTTTGGGCTTTCGACACGCATGCATTTAATGCCATGTTGTTCATACTGCGCGGTAATGATGAGTTTTGAATTGATTGGACTTTTTTCCTCTTAGACGTGACGCTTCGCATGCGTCTGACGATTTTGCGACTCTAACACACGATCCTACAGTTACCTTTGCATACATATCCGACGGTTATGCCACATTTCCTGTTAATCAGACGATTACCTTTGCATCCTTTTTTGTGCCTATATATATCCCCCTTCGTTTTCATTTCATTTTCTCTATTTTGTTGCTTATTCTTTCTATATATTATGTAATCGAACCCTCATTGCTGTCATCGCTAGCATTGCACCACCTCAGTTTTAATAAATCTTTGCAAAAACAGGTACCTCCACGATGATACACCTGTTGTTTTTTATTTTACTTTGATTGTAGTCTGTTGGTTGTTCTTGGGCTACTGTCAAGCTTTGTTCATTTTCTGGGTTTTGTTTGTTTGTTGCAAATATTACGATTCTTCATCCAGTTTCCTTATCTTGCTGGAACTATTTTGGTTGTTCAAATTCTTTGAAAAATTTCTTTGGTCATTTTATAATGAGGCTTTCTCCCGAAGAAGAGGTAAGATTACGCCAAACTATTCCACGAAGGACTGGGCATTGGATATTTGGTTTTCCCCTTTCTGAAGAAGAGAGAGAAAAGGCTTTGCAACGCCCATATACTGGTGGGGTTAGTAGACAAAGGAAAGTTAAAAATCCCCAAAACAAAACTCCTTTACCCGAAACCAAAATTCCTTTAAATATTAGGACTGCTTCTATACATCCTTCACCTTCTTCTCAGGGTTCTGAAGTCAAGAACCCTAATCTTTCATTGTCCCAGAGTAACATCGCCCTTTCCTTAGGCCCTGATTTTCAAACCCTGTTCGAACCATGTTTTGATTGTGTTTTTGAAAGCAGCATACTTATACAGGCTGACTCTACTTCAATGGCTTAGTCGTTGTTTTTGAAACCCGATTCTTGTACCTACACCGAGGCTTGACAAGCCAAGTAATGTCCTTTCATTGCCGCGTACCACTTCGTATGATGCCAGGAATGTTGATGAACCTGACCATGTCATCCTTGTCTCGGATGATTCTTCTACCCCTTAAACTCTCCTCGCTATAAAAAAAATGTTTCTTCAGGTATGTTACTTACTGATTTTCATTTGTTTGACGTAGGTATATATGGACCCATTTTCCGAACAAGTTGCCGAATCTCAATCCGCCGAATCGCATCCCAGTTCTGTTCCTCTTGCCATGTCTTCTAAATTCTCATGGGTAACCCATGAAGTTTTGTTGGCGTCGTCTGACCTTAAAACGGAAGAGGTTGTTGCCCTTCCTGTTGGAAATCAGCAAAGTTTTGTCGTACGCCCCGCTGATAAGGACGAGCCTATCTATTCTTTCAGGGAGGGGAACAATCCTTATTTTTTCTTTTTCTATAAAGATCTGATAACCCGAATAGGGATCTGATTTCCCCTAACTGAGTTCCAGATGAACATTTTGAACCACCTTCATTTGGCTCTTTCACAACTTCACCCAAATAGTTGGGCCTTCATAAAAACTTTTGAACATTTTTCTGAACATTTACAAATCCCTTACACAGTTCCTCTTTTCTTTTGTTATTTTACTGTCCACACTGGTAAGACAGGTAAGGAACCCTCAATAGAAAAAGGGTTGGTCTCCATCTGGGGTCTTAGTGACCGAAGGCTCTTTCGTGTATGCACCGACTCTTAAAAATTTCAAAAAAATATATTTTAAAGTTGTTGTCGAGCCCGGTAAACACCCTTTTTTCCTTTGCTCTGCTGAATCCCAGGACGCGGAGTCCAAATTTCCCTTTTATTGGACCCATGCTCACCATGAACTTCCTCCATCTTCTTACCATTTTGAGGAAACAGACTTGTCGGATGCTGATGCTTTTTCAGTTACCCGGATAGCTGCATACAAAGAGGCTCAAGGCCATCCCAACATTACTTCATTTATTGGCACATCTCATTCCAGGTTTTTCGCACCATCGAGTATGATTATGTACCCTTTTACATAATTATTTATAACTGTGTTTCTGACTATGCCTTTTATGTTGCAGTTTCTGAGATGGAAAAACAAACAACATCCACTTTGACTCTGGCTTCCAGAATTTCCATCCCCTCTAGCCAGCCACAAGCCAACCCTTCCAACTAGCCCGAATCTGACCCCTCCAGGCAGCCGCAATTCGCCCCTCCAACCAGCCGGAACTACCACCACCCCCTTCTTTCCTTAAAGCTTTAGAAAAGGGGAAACGTTTGACGACCACTAATGCTGGGTCTCGGAAGCGAAAACTTTCATATGTCCGAAAAGACAAGGCTCGGTCGCAAAAGGATAAGGCTCCGGTCGAGAAGGATCAGTCTGCCGAGAAAGATAAGGCTTTAGCTATTTACACGGCGTCTGATCCACCAACCTCTCCCCGCGTCCAAGCTACTGAATCTGCTCTAAACCCTTCTTCTACTACAACCAAGTTACTACCCGGATCTCTTTGGGAGAAGGATATGTTTGAAGAACTCTTCCATGTTGTCCACGCACCCAAGCGATTAATGGACGTCGTGCTTTACTTGGATGCCCAGATTCAAGAGTTGACTGTTATAGAGCTTAATGCAATGAAATGCTCTTCTCTGGTTCAGACTTTGGCAACCCTCAATAGCAAGTATGTTAAATCAGTCAATCAGCTTCAGTCATCCCGACAAGAGACCACATGGATCCATGAGGAACTTGAAGCATCCTGGGAAGAGGTTCAATCATTAATGGAACAGCTTCAAACATCCCGGGAAGAGACTTCAAGCATCCGTGAACAGCTAGAAGCATCCCGGGAAGAAACAAACAAGGCCTGGGAGGAACTTCTCAGTGCTCGGATTGATGCTGTGAAGCTCCAAACTAGGTTGGATGGTGCACGGAAACATTATGCCAACATCAAAAATAATTTTGAAAAATTTAAAGCTTTGTCGGACAAAACCGAGGCAAAACTAAAGCAAGCTCAACTTGACCTAGAATATTTGAAGCTTGATGTTGATAATGTGAGGGCTGAGCTATCTGCAGCTGTCGAGGGGTCCTTCAACAACATATTGGAACAGATTTGCTGTCTTCAGAGCTTATGTGGCTGGCGACAAGCTTATCCCTCCACCACCTCCTTGTGAAGACTCTGTTACTCAAATGGAAGAAGATCAAGTCGGCGAAGAGGAAGAGGTGATGCCTGCCAATGCAACTGAAGATCAAACTCAAATCCGGGAAGCTTAAATGTTGAAGGATCAGAACGCCGAGTTTAATTTGTAATCTTTTCCGTGTTTTGTCCCTCGTCCCTTTTAAATGTCAAACATTGTCGACTTTGTTGTCGATTGTTTTTATTAAAATTTTCGAGTATTTTCCCGGTTTTCCTTAATTCAGTTTGTTGGACATAAATTTCAAGTTTTATAGTTTTTAGAATTCCATTTACATGCATGTGCCCATACTGTATAGAAACTGCATCAACCAATCCTACTAGGCATGGTCACAAATCAACGTCAACGAAAAGGACAAAACGTAAACCCGGTAGCACTGGAATAGGAGATTGTCTGCTAATTGACCCCAGTTGTCTAAGAGCGTCAATAACCGAGTTGGGATCACCTGTTGCAAAATCGGTGTGGGCCAAGCAAGGTGTCGGATTACAATAAGGCCTATCAAAAGCCCAAGATGTTGATTTGAGGGGGAGCTCTTGAAGATTGAAGCTTTGTAAAGACTTGGAAAGGTTTTGACTTTCAACATGCTTGAAGGCTTGAAGATAAAGATTGTGATTAAATGTAAAAGGAAAGGAAGCCTTCTGATGATCCAAGTTCTTGCATGCATATTCATTCATGCATTATATCATAAAAGCTTTAAGCAATTGGTTTGGAACTTTAAAATAAGTCAAGTATTTTGGAAAAATAGTTCTAAGCTGGTTTAAATCGATTACTAGACTTACATAATCGATTATATTGTTCTTTACACTTTCTGGAAATGATTAAGAACAAATTAATCGATTACATCATCATTTTAATCGATTATTTCACTCTTGCATATATACAATTTTGAATGAGTGACTGGGTTAATCGATTACCATTGAACTGTAATCGATTACTTACCTATTTTGAAATTAAGATCACTCTGCCTTAATCGATTACCACTCTTGTAATCGATTACTTAGTTCATTTCATGGTTTATACATTTTCTGCTTTAATCGATTACCATATTTTCTAATCGATTAATCTTCACAAACATGGTTTTTACAAAGTCTGATTTAATCGATTACACATCAGGATAATCGATTAAATGAGCCGTTCCTGTAACCCAGAACTTATCTTGAACACTTTAATCGATTACGGGAGCGTATGTAATCGATTACAATTCATAAACAATCGATTACAGGAGCTGGTTTAATCGATTATTTCTGTCACAATTTTTTTATATAAATAGAACCTTGCCTTGTCTGATTAAGGGGACGAAGTAGAAATTGATTTTTCGAGCACTGAGCATTCTAAGAGCTTTGTAATCAGTCACAGAGGCATTCTTCTTGGTTCTAAAGGTCTTGCTTCCATTCAAATTAATATGGGTCACTAGGATTTAGTGAAGCAAGATAAATCATTTCAAAGTCTAAGGAAATGCTTGTTTTACATATTGATTTTCATTCAACCTGATACATTCATCATTATGCATATCATCCTTGAATCATCAGGTGAATTCTTTCCTTATTCTTTGATGGTGTAAATCTTCTGTTTGAATCTTTGTGTGTAAGTTCCATTGCAATTGGGTTTTCTTGCAAGTGTAGAGATAGTGTTTCTCTAAGGACAGCTGAGTAGTGTTCTCAGTGTGGATTTTGGTCTCTAAGGGTCTAATAGGGTTTTAGACTTCTGAACTTTATCTATGGTTGATAAAGAGAGGCTTGTATATTTGCTTGTAAGAATATTTTTTTTAATAGTGGAACTCTACTCTAGTGTTGAGTAGAAGAAACTGGATGTAGCCTCATAGGGTTTGAGGTGAACCAGTATAAATCTTGTGTTCTTTTATCTACTGCATATTTGTTAATTCCTGTTGTGAATTCTATAGTATAATTTGTTTCTTGAGGGATTACAAGTCTTGGATTGATTTTGAATAAAGATTCTTGATTGGTTTGTGATAAAGATCCAAAGGGCAAAATAACTCTGATTTTTGTTTGATCAAGAAATTTTTAAATTTACCAAGGCTAACCAATTCACCCCTCTCTTGGTTAAGTGTGATGTGTTCCCTTATTTTACAATTGGCATCAAGAGCTAGGTCTTGTAAGATATTCAAGATCATTTTTTCAAAAATGAATACTTCACAAATAACCTTCAAGGAAGGTGCATCTCTAAACAGACCTCCTTTGTTTGAGGGGGAGAATTTCAACTTTTGGAAAAATAGAATGAAGATCTTTATTCAATCTAATGATCCAGGAGCATGGAATGCCATAGAAAAGGGTCCTAGGGTGCCCATCAAGGTAGTAGATAATAATATGATTCCCAAAGATTGGGATGAGATGAATGATGATGAGAAAAGAATTGTTCAGTATGATTTTAAAGCAAAGAACATGATAACCTCTGCTCTGTCTTCTGATGAATTTTTCAGAACCGTTAGATGCACAAGTGCCAAGGAAATGTGGGAGATGCTTGAGATCACCTATGAAGGGACTGAGGAAGTAAGAAGGTCAAGGAAGCATTCCTTGATACATGAATATGAAATGTTTAAGATGAATCAGAATGAGAGTATTTCCCAGCTTCAAACAAGGTTCACACACATTGTGAATCACCTCTTGGGACTTGGCAAAACATTTGATGCTGAAGAACTCAACATCAAGATTCTGAAATGCCTCACTAGAGC
>PYAF01005133.1:4270-17283 GCA_007407185.1 Glycine tomentella | reverse complement strand
GGGGGGGGGGGGGGGGGCGTGGCCCATCCTAGCCCCCCATCCGTCCGCCTATGATACCCATGCGTCATGGGTCATGAGTACGAAGTTATTTTCTGTTGGGTTTTTGTTTCCATATATTCAATTAGGTGTACCAAAGTAAAACTAATTATTTCTATTGACACTATAATTTGCTATTGGCATTAATCACGTGGGTGCCTTTTGGTGATATTCCTGGCATGTAACACAATGGGAACATGTTTTCGTTTTGCAAATGAGATAAAAAAAATTACAATGGAACCATGATTTTGTTGTACAAGTATACAATAAAATTACAATTCCTATTTTATTTTATTTTATTTTTCACCCCTATTTGCAAAACAGAAACACGGTTGCATTATTGTACTTTGTTAATTACACAATAGAAGCGTGTTTTTTCATTGTGATTTTCCCACCCCAATTTACGTCATGGAAACATGTTTCCATTTTGTAACTAGAAATGTACAACAAAACGCATTATATTTTTTCTGAAGCATTGTGTGAAATAGAAACATGTTTTCATTATATACTTGCACAATGGAAACATGTTTCCATTTTTAAAATTGTGTTGTAAAAAAAAATAACAATGAATCATGACTTTGCTATGTCTTTAACACAACGGAATCATGATTTTGTTGTGTAATTTGTTTTATACCTAAGTTGGATGGTTTGACAAGAGAGAAGAGAAGTGATGGAGAAATGAGAGAGGAAGAGAGAAGGGTTTGGGGTGTTATGAAAGAGGAAGGGAAAAGTGAGAGAGGAAGGGAGAAAGACTAGGGTGTAGGAAAAAGGGAGAACCATAAAATGGTCAAAATGATGTGACCGGTAGTGCCAATAGCAACTTTGTAGTGGCAATAGCAATAAGTAAAAAATGTGAACTAATTTGAGAGACTATTGAACCATTTTTGGCTATTGTTATTCGCATATCCACATCTGCTAAGTGAACCACCACTTTTATTTTTTTTTCTTTCAAAAATACCTTTTTAATGAAAATGCGTTTACATTGATCACCAGATTCAGTTTTGTATTAGTTTTCAATACAAAATGGAAATTCATTTATTTTAACAAAATAATTAACTAAAAGGATATGTGTTTTAATTTTGTAATTAATTCTATATAGTAGTTACTTTTTTAAAAACTCAAATTAATGATAAACTCTTTTTTTTTTTTAATTTGAAACTAAACTAATTACACGTTTGGTAGGGCTGGGGAGAAATTTTTAGTTTATCGGGAATCCTAGGTTAGTATCCATTTTTTTTAAAAATAGTATTCCTAAGGAATGATATTTCCAATGAACTTTTTTAATTAGTTTTCCATGAAAACTTTCCCATAGGAAGAAGAGGTGAGAATCTTAGCCCTTGGTTTGAGTATTTATTTTCTGTTTTTATTTTCACTTTTGTAAGATTTAAAAAATATGTAGCGAGAAAAACATACTTAAAGGTGTCATTGCGTTTTCACTTCAGAAAAAATTAAAAACGTTGATTTATTGTTTACATAAACAAATTTTATTCATTGTGTAAAGATAAATATCATAAGAAGAAGAATTGAATTATGATATACTGTTTTTGTTCTTATTTATAAGACATACCAACCAAAAAAATTGTTCTTTTTATAAGATTTCATTTCAATATCTTAAATTATTTTAAATATTACAATTATAAAAAAATTTAATATTATCTTATATTATTTTTTGACTAAAAATATCTTAAATTATCTTTTTCTCTCTCTCGTGAAAATTAAGAAAATTGAAGAAAATGAATAAAATTCTAATAAAATTAAGAATAAATTTTAAAAAGATTACAATTATAAACAAATTTAATACTAATAACTAAAGTCACTGTTTTAATAAGTATAATTTAAACAATTATATCTTACAGTATAATTAGAGACCGATAGAGATAGAGTACCCTTTACGTACGAGGACGATGTTAAAACTGAAGGTGAAAAGTTCTAGTTTTTATGGTAGTGCTCACCTATTGGGACATGGTAGATGTATGGGGACAAGTGTGGATTTTCTATTCTCGATGGTGATAAGGAGCAATTATGAGTGACAGACTGACAGAAATTCTATTCTTGATTTAGGATAGTGGGCACCATGATTTTCGAACAAAGGTATGGGTTTGACTCTATTAAAGGGTATTGGGGTTGGTTCTTAAAAACAACTATAGATACTGTTTGGTAACAAGTTAATGGTGGTTTGTGATTTGCGTCCAGTTGGCTAACAAATGACAATTACCTGCTTATTTTTTCAGATTCCAATTATAAGTAAAAATATATTTTATATTTATTAAAAAATTAGTTAATTTCATTAAATTATATTATTTTTAATTAAAATAAATATTTTTTAATTATTATTCATTAAAATTTGATATTAAATATAAAAAGTATTTGATCTAATTAAATAAAAAATATTTTAAAAATAATTTCATTAAATAAAAACATGTAATTAAAATTTATTTATATCTAAAACAAAAAATTAAAGCATTTTTTTGTTTATATTAGCAGAGAGAATATGCATTAAGTCGTCTTGAGCGTAAAAGTTTACGTGGTAGTGTTTGGACGGTGAGGAAGAGAAAGTAGCATCACATAATTTGAAACAAATTCAATTTGATTGGCTTAAAAGATGTTGAAAGAACTAAAACCACACACTATTTAAATTAGAAGGATAAAACACGCAATTAAATCCCACTTTTTTCTATCCAACAATGTCAACCAAACATGAATCATGTCTACATTTCAACATCAATTGTTAATAATTGAATGGAAACTAAAAAATGGGATCGTATTAGCAAGCACATTAACTATGAGTAAAAATCTAATTAAATTAAAGTATAATAAGGTTTAATTATTGTAATTTTTTAAAAAAATAGTTAAATACTTGCACACACTACTTCAGTCTAAAATTAGTGTTGTTTTTAACAATTTTTAAGTTACGTATTGTTGTTTGTTAAGTAATTAAACCCCCTTTTTCTATCTAACAATGTCAACCATGTTATTAAACATGACTCATATCAACATCAATTGTTAATAGTTGAATGCAAACTTAATGATGGGATCATATTTGCATACTATAAAAAATGTTAAAATAATATTATTTTAAAAAATCAGTTTGAATACTTACACACCATCCTTCTGTTGTTTTAATAATATTCTAAATTATTTATTGTTTTATAATAAAAAACATTCATTATCAACTCTAATTATATCCTTCTTCCTTAAAATTAATGTTACACGATTTTCCATAATCTATACTCCAAAACAAAACATAAGATATTTTCTTTTTCTGGAATTAAAAATATCATTTCATCGACTTTCTAATCCGACACATACTTTAAAATGAATGGAGCATATACGAGTATACGAGAGTGTGCTATAATTGGCTCTCAATTTACTTGGATCAGGTTAGTCCAGGGTCGCTCAAATCAAGAAAACGCCCATACTTTTTTTCTTGAAAATTGCAAAATATTTAATCCCAACGTTTTCAAAATATAAGTTATTTTAGAGAAAAAAATTATTTCTAAATATTAGTCATTTTATAAAATAAATATTATATTTTTCTTGTTCAAAATTCTTGTATTTATATTATTAATTAATTTTTAAAATTACTTCTTTTTTCATAAATAACACCGGATATAATAAATACTTTTTGATTAACTAGGTGAAGTGGAAATGTTTGAATCGATATAAAGATTTGTTATTGAAAATTTTGTGTAATGAAAAGAAATGAGTAAGAGTATTATTTAATTAGAGATTAAAAAATCATTATTGATATTTTTTATGAAATTCAATAAATTAATTATTTTTCTTAATAATTATACAACAATTTTAAATGTCCGTAAAAAAACAAAAAACAAAAATAAAGGCTAGTTTAATTGTTAAGAACATATTTATATTCCATAAAAAAATCTAAGTTAGATTTTTCTTCTCAAAATGAGAATCCATTCAATAAATATTTTATAAGTATATTTGTAAGTATTTTTTATTCTTAAAGTTTATTTTTTTTAATGATCATATTATTAATACAAAGTATTTATTAATTTTATTAATAATTAATCTTTAATAAACTTTTAATAATTTTTTCTTTCTTATAATTATGTATTTTTTATTACAAACCTAAAATTTAAAATCTTGTCTAAAGAAAAATGATTTCAATATAAACAATAATTTGTTAATAGTGAATCTCATGACAAAATTATAAATAAAATGACAAAATTATACTCAATTAGTTGTCAGACAATTCCATTTGGGTAGGTAGAAGCCACAACAAAAGAAAACCCTTTTCATTTATTTTCAAAATTACCCTTTTCGAGCTTTTGAGTTCCCTACTATCTCCCTCTCTGCGCTTCGCTATGGACAAAACGCACAGCGCAGAGGAGCAGGATCCGAATCCGACCCGGAACCACCTGGACCCCCTACCCGGTTTAACCCCGGAAGAGTTTGAGGACCTCAAACCCTCCGTGCTGGAGCACCACACCTACTCCGTAACCCCCACGCGCCAATGCTCCTCCCTCCTCGCGCAGCGTATCCACGCGCCGCCGCATACGGTGTGGTCTATCGTGCGCTGCTTCGACAACCCGCAGGCCTACAAGCACTTCATAAAGAGCTGCCACGTCAAGGAGGGCTTCCAGCTCGCCGTGGGGTCCACACGCGACGTCCACGTCATCTCCGGACTACCGGCTGCCACAAGCACCGAGAGGCTTGACCTGCTCGACGAAGACCGACACGTCATCGGCTTCACCATCGTCGGGGGCGACCACAGGCTCATGAACTATCGGTCAGTCACCTCGGTGCACGGGTTCGAACGCGACGGGAAGATCTGGACCGTTGTTTTGGAATCGTACGTCGTGGATGTGCCCGAAGGGAACACCGACGAGGACACGCGTCTGTTTGCTGATACCGTTGTGAAGCTGAATCTGCAGAAGCTCGCGTCTGTCACCGAAGGAATGTGCGGTGACGGTGATGGTAAGGGTAATAACTGATAAGTAATCATAGTTTGCGTGAACCAAACCCGAAGAAGAAAAACCTAATTATATTTTTCAATTATGTAATTTAGTGTTTTATTTTATTCCTGAAAATTTATTCTATTCATTTTGTGTTTGTTTTCTTGTCTTTAAGATACTTCTAATAATGTTTTGAATAATAAAAAATATTTTGAATAATTAAAAAAAGTTATTTAAATTAATTCAAGATGAAAATAAAATAAACATATTTTATAAAATAAAATAAATTTGCAAAATCAAAAATGAAAAAAACTTAATTTTCAGCGGGACGAAAATTGAGAATTAAAAAAGAAAAAAAATCGTTGGAAAAGTTTTTTTTTTTTTTTTTTTCTATTGGAAGTGTTTTGGTGTTTGGGGGAACATGCAACTACTATTATTATTATTACTATTAGTTTTATTTTTCACTATTTGAAATTACTAGCGTATCATTTGATTTGGTGGATTGGCCAGGTAGAACTTGTTTCACGCGTGAAATAAAGTGATTGGACATGAAATTCTATCCTGGGGATGTTGATTTCTTTCTAATATCTAATGTATGATTATGATTTGATTCCGATTCCTTCCCTTGTCAATTCATTTTGGTGGTTTATTTAATATCATGGTACTATCCCTTATCTTCATGTGAAATAGAGATTAAATTAGTTGAATAAAACGTTTATGATACTGTATTTTTTTAAAAAAAATTGATAAAAATATTATAAAAAGGTCGTTCAATAATTATATAATTAAATCATTAATTTAATTTACCAATTAGTTCAAAAAAATTGGTACCTTACTCCAATTCATTTTTTTGAAATGGTAAGTACTTATTTGTTATTTTTTCTCGCAAGTGCAATCTCCGTAATAAGATGCTAAATAAGATTTCTTTTCTTACTTTAGCGTAGAGAAACTTAAGGTTGTATATTATTTAATTTAATTTTAGGTTAAAATAAAATTTTAATACTTTGTTTTCAATTATATTTCATTTTATTCTCTCATTTTTTAAAATTTAAGTTTAGTCATTTTTTTTTTATCAAAGTCCTATTTTAAAATGAGTCAAATTGTTTCTTCTGATATTTTTTTTTTATATTATAGATATGATATTGAACTTTTTTTTTTAAATCACATTAAAGGGAATGTTGAATAGTGTGTTAGATATATATAAAGTTTGTTTCGCAAGATAGAAAAAGTTTTAAGATGGTTGTCCAGTGACAAATATAGATTCTATAAAAAACAAAGTGAACTGTCATTCAGTGTTTTGGAAACAAATTTGAAAGAAAACCTTGTGTGCATTGGTGTGTTATATAAAAGCTTAAAAAAAATCCTAAATGAAAACTTTAGAGAGAAATAAAAACACTTGATTTTATACTTATTCACTCAAATAAAGTTATGTTAATTTTTTCTTTACTCAACTGTAAAGGATTTTATTAATCAAACACTAATTACAATAAAGTATGATAACTTGTCACTCATGGTTACGCCAGTATTTTTTAGATCACTACTGACACATCCCTTAGATTTTCCCTGAATCTAAGAATATTCAAGTATTACTTAACACTAACTCACTTATGACTTTCACAAAAAAAAGTTGGAATGAATGTACATATTCAAATCACTAAAAGAGTGGAGATAGAATGAATTACGAATATAACTTTGCTAAGTAAATGATGAACTTTTTAAGAGCTGAGTGTATCGTTCAGTAACTTGACAGATTTCACTTGGTATTTTCTTGCGTTTTCTTGCTTCACAATTTCTTAACTTCTACATTGAAGCTTGAATCGTCTTTTATAGATAGCTTAAAGAAGATATCTATTGTGGGATTAGAGCCAGATTTGAAATGATAGTATCGTTGGCTTGAGGTAAGAGAAGGAATGATAGTATGGAAAATTGCATGTGCACATTTCTTTCCAATGATAACGACCTTGAAGAATATTCCTTAAACTTCTTATATTCTCTTCTATTATGTCCTTACATACTTGAAATTCAAATGTTAACATTCAAAAAAGAGAGGCAAATAGATCGTGAGAAAATATTTGGTATGAACACTTCTTTTTTTAGCTAACATGCATCTAGTACATGGTTCAACATCACTTACATAATATAAAGTGCTTGTTTAAGTGACTAAGTCCAATGGATGCTATGTAAAAGGCTCAGAGTACACACATTGGTTTTCATAAGATTGGACATGTTCAATTTTTTACGAACAAGTATGTCCAGCAAGAATGCTTGTAATTTTGGTATTGGATCAAGCTCTCTCTTAAGGTATTTATGGAAGAGAAATACCTCCATAAATATGATCACTATGCACGAAACAATACTCAACCAGTGGGGTGAGGTGTGTGCACAGTGTTAATGGAAAGAGAAGAGAGAACGAGAGGTGGCTGTGTACCTTTTCCTTTGAAAGCAACCCTTATTTATTCTAGAGTTACCTCTAGGTTAATTGAAGATTCTCTCCGATATGCATGATCGAGATCTCAAACCGCCTAATATCAAGATCTTTGAAGTTATTATATTCAGGGTCCACGATCTCCTCTGCTGTTATGGTCCACAGTCCAAAGTTTCGAATTCTTAATGGGCCTTAACACTGAGCCCATATATCGAGTCCGTAACAGTTGCCCCCCAGCCCAATTGTCAAGGCTTCTAGGCAACCGGGATGTACTAGTCTGTGCCATCCTTCCCGATAACTTGGACAATTGATGCTCCTTTATGAGTGCCTATTAATTATCGTATACCAGGGTATTCTTTATTTCACCCCGGCCATCCTTATCCGGGTTCTGCTTCGTATCGATTCATTTCCTTACCATTGTCGGGGTGCCACCAAATATTGTTCTTATGGGTTTAGATGATCGATTCATTTCCATACATCTAGAATAGGGAACGTCTCTGTGAAATAACGTCATTATGTCTTGTCCTTAATTGTAGCACGCAGTCTACACATTTAATGCACCATCGCTTCGTTACACACCTTAATCATGACATTTGAATATATTTATCTATTTTGCCCCCAACTATTGAATAGATTTGACTCATTTGCCCTTACGCGACATTTCATGCCTATCAGTTATGCAACCACGCCGTTTCGTGCCTTCGACGGTTACATTTTTCTCTTTATCTCTCTCAAATTTTCTTTGCTTTTTATCTCTCTCAAGTGTTCTCTGCATTTGACTTCTCTCACACCAAGTATCTTCATTACCATAAACTTCCTTTTTCCGTTTATAGTTCCATCATGTATTATAATTTTGTTCTTTCTTCTTATCATCGTTCTGATCGTGCATCATCTTTGTCATTTTCGTGTTATTTCCTCTTATTCTTGGGTTTCTGTCCTTAGGTCATTTTCTTTGTTCATCACTCTTGCAATTTCTTTTTATCCACCTGTGTGAAATTCTATTTCATCTATTTAAAATGAAACTCATTCTCGAAGAAGAAGCACATCTGCGCAGAATAGTCTCCCCCAAGGTTGGATACTGGTTCTTTGGTCTTCCCCTTCCAGAAGAAGAAAGGGAAAAAGACTTCTTGCGTGCACCTTCTGGTGGTTCTTATACCACAAAGAAAACTAAAGTTTCTAAACTCAACATTCCCTTAGTGCCAAAACAAAACAAATCCAAATCTAAGTCTAGGAATTCCTCTGAAAGTCCTTCACTTTCAACTTTGAGTCCTGCACCACAAACTCCGTCTTCGTCTTTAGAACAAGATAGTTCCTTAGATTGCTCTTTTGAAACCCGGTTCGGTCCGTGCATTGACTGTGTTATTGAACGTTCCTATCTTTTAAAGTCCGGGTTCGATTCGAGGGCCGATTCAATGCTTGAATCATGCCGGCACAACCCGGTTCTTATCCCCAAACCGAACCTTGCACAACAAAGTGAGGCGCTTGTGCAGAAAACGCCTCTTTCTTCTAATGCAAGTGGTCCTACAAACGTCGTCCTTACCTCGGATGACACTTTAATCAACTCTTCTACTCATATGACCAATATTTCCCCTTCAGGTATGTTTTACTGATTCTTATTTCTTTTACATAGGTATTTATAGATCCATCGTCATCAAACTAGTTGTTGAATCTCAATCTGCCAGGTCACATTCTGACTTTCCCTCTTCCATTCTAGTTGCTAAATTTCCGTGGGTCACCCATGAGGTGCTACATACCCTTTTTGATTTACATCCGGGAAGTATTGTTGCGCTCCCGGTTGGAAATCAAGAAGGTTTTTGTGTTTGTGCCCCTGACGCGGACGAACCTATCTGTTCTATCTGGGAAGGGAATGGACACAATTTTTTCTTTTTCTTCAAAGACGTAACTACCCATCTAGGAATTCATTTCCCCCTTTCAGACTTTCAGATGCAAATTCTAAATCACCTTCATGTAGCTCCCTCACAACTTCATCCAAACAGTTGGAGTTTCATAAAATCTTTTGAACTTTTTTGTCAACATTTAGAAATTCCTTGTACTGTTCGTCTCTTCTTTAATTATTTCATTATACATACCGCTAGGACGGGTAAAGAACCCCCTAACAAAAAAGGATGGACTTCCATTCGGGGTCGTTCAAACCGTAGACTTTTCACGGTCTATATTGAATCATTTAAAAACTTTAAAAATAAATACTTCAAGGTTATTATCGAACCCGACAAACAACCTTTCTTTCTTTCTTCTCCAGAGTCACGAGATGTAGAGTGGAAGTTTTCGCTTTATTGGACCCGCACCTATCACGACTTTCCACCCTTTTCTTATCGTTTCGAAGAAACAGATTTGTCAAATTTCGACGCTTCCTCAGTGACCCGGATTGCGGCATATAAAGAAGCTCACGGCCAACCAAGTGTTGCTTCTTATATTTGCCATTATCAGTCTGGGCTCTCTACTGAATTAAGTACGAACATGTCTGACTTTGATTTGTGGTGTATAACTTAATCTGCTTTAACTGTTTATTTCCATTTTGTAGCTGACAATATGGGACCACAGCCCTCATCCTCGGCTCCAACAAAGCAAGCCGCTTCTGCTGCGACCCTGGCTGCGGGCTTTCCTACTCAAGCGAAGGTCATTTCAACCACCCCCATTGCCAATCCGGGACAGCCAACCCCTTCCGCAGGGCATCCAAATCCCCCAAAACGGTCGCAACCTTTGCCTTTTCTTGCCCTCTTAGGGGCAGGAAAGGGGAAAAAATGCAAGGTTGCTTAACCAGCTCAGTTAGAAGCAACTCCAATAGACCAGATTAACCCGACATCTTCTTCGCCACTGGGAACTGTAGCTCCCAATCTTCCCCCTCTGCTCCTTGCTTCTACTCCTACTCCCTCCACTAATGCTTCTGGATTGTCAGCGGGATGCCTTTGGAAAAAAGGAGTCAATGAGGACGTAATCCGCGTCGTCAAGGCTCCCAATCGCTTCTCGGATTCGAGTCTCCTTTCACACGATGACTTTGAAGAGCTCGACCGTATCGAGGAGAATGCCTTCAAGTGTGCTGCCTTAGTACAAAGTTTGACAACTTTGAAAACTAAGCACGACAAAATATTGGATGAGCTCCAAGCATCGCGGGAGGAGACCCGAAAAACCCATAAGGAGCTCCTTGCATAGCAGGATACTACTGCCTCACTACGCCAGGAGCTCAGAACTGCCGTGGATACTGCTGAGAGTGCTCAGTCAACTTTGGAAACAGCTCGGAAGAAGAACACGCTCCTGACTCAACACTTCAATGAACTGAAATCTCTTTTGGAAAAATTAGAATTAGAATGCAAGGAGGCTAAATCCAAGTTGCATAAGGCCGAGATGGATGCTATTATGATGAGGGAGGCATTGGCTACGACGGTGGAGGGGTCCTTCAACAATACACTAGACCAAATACGTTGTTTGAACCCGGGGATTGAGCTAAATACCACGGGCATGCACTTCAAAGCCTATGTGGATAATGGTAAACTGGACCCTCCTTCTCCTCATGAAGATTCGGTTGTCCAAATGGATGAGGATCCAACTCATGGAGAAGAGGTGACTTCTACCCAACAAGTTGATATTCAAGTTCAATCCCCGGTAGCATAGGTGTTTGAAGGGTTGGGATGCCGGTTTAACTTGTAATTTTCCTTTTATTTCAATGTTTTAAAACATTGTCGGGTTGATCCCGATTTTATTTGTAATCAACACAATTTGTTTCTATTCACGTATTCGCCTTTTTTTATAATCTAAGTACCATGAACCCGTACTAATACGAATTCTTATCAAATTATTTGGCCAAAAGCAACAATATCCTTCGCATACTGAATAAATATTTTTTTGGTTTCAACGACCAAGTATTTTATAGTACAAATTATTCTTCTCTGTAACACGTTCTGGGTTGTGTTTCCCGGACTTAATCCTAACAACAATTAACATGCTACATGTAGAATTTACTTTTATCATTAAATGGTCTTACATTTCAACCTAATCAGGGTTTAAATAGCGTGTCATTCGTTGCCAAGATAATAATAATTACGATGCATCGTGTACGCACAAGTTTTTTATCAATTTATACGTAACTCTACACAGATAAGTTTGTGATCTCATCATAAAGATCATAATACTTTATTTATTTATAAACTTCATAAGACGATTCACGATCGAGTTACAAAACAACTCATGATCTCAATGAGAGAACAATATGAATTCTGGGTTAGAAACTTGTCGTACCACGACTCCTACTCTCAATAAAAGAGAAACACATGAATTATGAATTACGTTGTTAATTCCGACAAAGGAAAACAAATACTTATTTTGCCATACTCACGACTTATTGCTCCTTCCAACAGAACATCGAACCTGGATTTAACTGTAATATATTTTCAGTTTATCTGCATTCCAAGTTTGTTTTATTGCTTTTTCATCAAGGGTTTCCAACATATAAGCTCCTTGTCCGAGTTTCTGTGAAACCTGGTATGGTCCTTCCCAATTGGCTGCTAACTTTCCTTCTTGAGCGTGTTTGTTTCCAATATTCGTTCTTCGAAGCACTAAGTCGCCTTTTTCAAAATACCTCGACTTCACTTTCTTATTATACTTCACGGCTGCTAGTTGTTTTGCTAATAGATCCCAGCAATGTGCATTAACTCGGATCTCATCTGTCAAATTCAACTCAATGGCCAAGGCCTCATTGTTCTTTCCTTCACCCTCCTGGAGTACATGCTTTATTCTCCAAGATAACTGACCAATTTCTACTGGTATCATTGCTTCGCAACCATAGGTCATTCTAAACGGGGTTTCTTTGGTAGACGTTTAAGCCGTAGTTCTGTGTCCCCATTAAACATAATACAATTGCTCCACCCAATGTTGCGTACTCGGCAAGTGCACCGATCGTACAAGTAATAAAGTGATAAGAAGATATTGTTCCCACGAGAATTGTTGACCAATTAAATTATAATTAATATCGATAGGTTGGATGACAAATATTTACGAGAAATGGTGTTGGGTGTGTATAACAAATTAAATTAAAACCTAATTATGAACATGAATATTATGGACAAACTATGAAGAGTTGTAATGATATATGTGGTGAAGTAGCTAGGGCAATTCACACTAAATGTTTCCTACCTTCTTACATGTATTGTCTGCTACATTCATCTATCCCAAGTCACTCAAACATGCATCTTCATACAATAATAGCTAAGCCCTACTTCCGTAGTGATCTTAACCCTTTAACCCAAGTAATTACCCTAATCCCTTGGTGGTAGCTGTTAGGTTAAGCATTAAATGATGCAATAAATGGTTGCAAGCATACACTTCTATCCCTAGTCAATGTAAAGCTTGTCACTTTACCCAAGTCCAAGCATAGAATCCTAATATTCCTATTGTAAACCCTAACTTTCAGTACCCAACCAGAGTGATCAGTTCCAGAGAGATAGAAACATGCATTCAACAAGATAAAGTGAAATAACTTGATATAAATGAAAGATAGCATCCAATACAATCCAAAGGAGGTTACATTCAGTGCTTAGCCCTAACTACAATAAGAAACTAGCCAAACCTCATTGTGGGTGGCTGTGTTACAAAAAGTGGCATACCTAGCTGAAGTAAAG
>PYAF01005132.1:403035-421943 GCA_007407185.1 Glycine tomentella | reverse complement strand
GCGCAACCAATGCAGAAAAGGCACCAAGAAGTGAAAATGCAGAAAATGTGAAGAGTAGTATGGAATAAAGATGTTTTAATGAGACGAAACGGAAAGGGCGCATTAAACAAGAAGTGTAACCGCCAGAATTCAAAAATTATTGAATAATAACTGCTGGGTATGGAAAGACGCAAAGGGATAAAAGCGTCATTAACACAGACAAGCAATGATTAAAGCGTGTAAGAAAAACTGATCAGACGGAACACGTGGCAGTCGAAGGGAAGGAGACGCTCCATTCCCCTATGATCGTAGGCGTTCGTTCTCCCATGATTATAGCTGTCCAGGCGGCTATGAAAAGACAAGAGCAGGTCGACATTGGAATCGACAAGGAGCAAATGACAGACTTGGTCAGATGATGTGCCATATTCACAAGGGGCAGGTACAAAGTACACCTCGGTGTGAATGGAGATCATCTCGGCTCGGATATAAATCACCTCGGATCGGATGAATGTCACCTCGGCTCGGGTTATAAGCATATCGGCTCGGATGATGATCATGTCGGTTCGGATCTCGAACTCAGCCCTGCTTAGGTTTTACCTAAAAAGCATAGTCGGCATCGTTATTGATACATCCCGGCCATCCAGAATGCTAGAAGACCGGGCTGAGGGGCATCTGTTATGGATAAAGCAATATTTCATTTAATAATTATGTTCCTCTTCATTAAGTAACCACCCCAGAAATAAGGGAAGCAGTTAGTATCTTTCAGTTACCACCATCTCCGTGAATCAAGGAAGGAGGTTGCGCTCAACCGTTTCGACTAAGATTATGGGGCCTCAAGGACCGTTATCAGCGTTCAGGTATCAGCCTATAAATACTACTTCATCCATGGTGAAAGGTACACAATTCTGGTTCTCTCTTTTCCTTCACACCAGCACACACCGCACCCCCCAACTCATCGTGTTTGCTGTGCTGTGATCTTCTTCCTTGAGTTGCTTCATTTCCATAAGCTTCTCAAGAGAGAGAGAGAGTTCGATCCAACATAAAATCATCCAACACCACTTGTTGGACATTTCTGTTCTCTTTGAGCAGAACAGTAACTAAAACGTAAAGGGTTTATGACACTTATAAAAAAAAAAAAATGCTCCTCTTTCCCACGTTAAATGGTACTCCTTACACCCTCAAGGCCTCAACCCAACCAGGAGGAAAAGTTCTCTTCATGTGCTTGTAAGTTGCTACGATGGTAGGACGCATGATAAAGCTAATTAACCGCATACTACTCGAGTTTATATTTTAGAAAAAGAAATGCAAAATACGTTAATTGTTCAGTACAGTGTCATCCATATTAACAAAGTCTTAACAAAGGAAAAAATAAAAAAGTAACAACTAATCACATATTTGATTTACAGTTAAAAACAGTATGTGTATATTTCAATACAAATCTAACTAACAAAAATAAAATAAATATAAAAGTAAGAGTATGATATGTTGATAAAATTACTTTTACCTTTTCAAACATAATTTTATCACTGAAAACTAAACATTTACTAAAAGTTATTCCTTCTGTCCATGATTAATAGATTTATTTTAACTAATTTATGTCTCTTTAAAAAAATTAATTTAATTAATCATATTAAATATTTCAATTATTTATATTATCATCTTAAAATTATACTTTTTTATTTTTATTAATATTAAGAGAGAACATAATTAAATAAAAGTATATAAGAAAAAATAATCAATACATTTAGAAATTAAAAAAGAATTATAAAAAAGTCGATGCCGTGTGCGAGCATGCATTGGAAGATGTGCTGCAACGGCGGGGAGAGCGCAACGGGGCAGCAACAGTGGCGAGCGCAGCCTCATGATCAACATAGCCCAAAGGAAAAGGAACTTGAGCAAAATCGTTGGTGACGAGAACGACCCTTGCAACATCTTCATGCTCGTAGTGGGAGCGATGAGCGGCGCCATAGAAAGTCCACACCCCTTCCTCTTCTAACCGCGGAACAGTTGTTGAGAAAATAAGTGCATTTCAGATTATCCGTTATAGTGGCTGAATGCACCGAGACCGAGTTGAACCCCTATTTTTCTCTCTTCTCTGTCTAGGTTTCACTGTTGAGTGGACTCAATCGATAACCAACCACTGTTGTAGCAAACTAGCAATTAAGCCTAGTAACTAGGAAGCCAAATAGTTTAGAGTGATTCACCTTTTGGGTTATTTTTACAATTTCTTATTTATCAAAATGAGTTCTTTTTTAAAATAAATTATTGGTATGAGTTTGTTTTTACTAAATTTCATGATCAAAGATGAAACAAAGTAATTGTTTCATCCTTGATCGTGCTCTTTTTGGATGATCACTTGAAAGAAATTGTTTCATCGTTGATCGTGCTCTTTTGGATGATCACTTGAAAGAAAGTAACAATTTAAAATTATTAGTTTGTCATGTCAAAAGAAAATAGTAATTTGAAGTTATTGGTTTGTCATCTTAATATTAAATAATTTGAAATTGTTAGTTTATTGATACCAAAACCTGCAATCACTAGTTCATTTGTGAGCAACTCAAGTTTGTGATAAAAAAAATTATAAAATATATGAATTAACACTCGAACGATTACACATGAAAAAACTATGCTTAGGTACACATGAAAATAATTTACGTACAAAAATTATTTTAATAATGAAAATAAATTTCAAATTTTAAAAAATGATTTTTTTTAATTAAGCATACTAAAATCACTTATAACTTAATTAGCACCATAACAATGTCCAATGTACAAATTATTTAAAAGTAATGTTTCAAACAGTGTTTTAAAAACCGAACCGATGATTGACACGGTCAAGATATTGGACCACTGGGTCAGTGGTCGAACCAATGGGTCACTAGTTGACCCGCATGACTTGGTTAGTGGTCGAACCGGTGGGTCATTGATTGACCAGCATGACCTGGTCAGTGGTTGAATCGGTTGACCCGCATGACAATGTCTTTAAAAAAATCACAAATTAATATCATTCCATAACATAGAGTCATAGATAATTAGATACCAAAATGTTAAAAAAAATATCATTATCCAAGTTCACACAAACAAGAACCAAGTATCACAAACATAAGCTAAATAAAATAAGTTTAGGTTCAACGTATATTTTGAAAGATGAATTAATTTAAGGTTATCCCAATACATACTTTCTTTCCACCAAATGGGAAGCGACAAAAGACACTAGTAAATCAAGCAAAAGTTTATAGTAATCAACAAAGTAAAGCAGGAAATTTTTATTTGTTAATATAGCATAGCAAAGTACCCCACGAGCTGCTTTTGATCTTATAGTAAACACAGGTGAACTGTGAACACCATTAACCAAAGTACCAAACAAAGGTGCTATCTAGTAATGAGAACTGCACATGGGATGATACACACACATTGATTAGGAATAATATGAAAGAAAATTCTTAACTTGCACTTAAGATTTTAAATTCCAATCACCATTGCAATTTCATCATGATTCTTAACATTGTGAGAAATTATAGATAAATGTAAATGATGCAACTGCAATTATGATCACACATAGAGCCAAAGATCCTTGATGTTGGCTGAAATCGCGGTTATGGACTTATTTTTAAAACCTTGTTGCACTTTCCATCAAAGGAATTTCTAGACAGAAACAGATTTGGGTGGCAGCATTGAATTGATCAGTATCCATCCAAATACTTCAGATTTGGGCTTTACCAAGACACTCATCAAACTGTATCCTACATCACTAACATGGCAGGTGTTCAAAAATTCACGGTTAGGATCAATGTATAGGGCAGCGATTGCATACACTTCCTCCAATTTGGAACGTTCTTACAAAAATCAAACACAGCCTAACAAAAATCATTATCTTACAAAAATCAAAGCTGCAGGGCACGTTCAACACAATTTCTGGGAAAGAAATCAAACACAGCCTTAGCACTGGACTACTGAATCAGTAACAGTAAGCACTACTATCTTAAAGTTCTGGGTTCTAACCTTGGAGGCTTCGCTTGGACGGAGTGACTTCCGTCACGACGAAGTAAACGCTGGAGTCTGGAGTTTGGAGCTTTAGTGCTGCGCGAGGATTCGAGGAAGATAAGTCCGAGTCCGAGACTGAATGGCGTGGCCAGAGCTCGATGAACACGAGTCTGAGACGGCGTGGCCAGAGTGCGATGAAGATGGGGTCAGACCAAGATTGGAGTGCTGCTGCCACGCGAGGAAGGAGGAAGAAAACCTAATCTGAAAAGTGGAACACTCTGAAACGACGTCGTTTCCATGAGTGGGGGATGCAAATGTTGACCTGGTCCGGGTTGGCGGGTCGACGGGTGGACCGAAACCCGGCCGGGTCGTCCGAGTTGGGACGGGCTGTTTGCATGGACGACCTGATCACTAACCCGACCCGGTCCGGTCCCCGGGTCACGGTCGGACCGCCTGGGTCGGTCCGGATTTGAAACAATGGTTTCAAATAAGGATATTTGTAAGAACTACAAAACATGTACCTGACTTTCAATTTTTAGGAGCTAGTAAAACCTGGATAATTGGTGCAAAGAGAGCCCACCAAATCTGAAATATCCCTAAGTATTCAAACACAAAAAAAGAAATTGAAAGAACAAAAGTGAAAACAGCTCGACTAGGTCTCATTATTTAACATGGTAAAAATATTATTTTAATTTGGGAAGTCAACATTTTAAATTTGTTAGATCAAATTTAGGGCCTATCTGCATTGACACAGTGATGAGATCGTGCATAGTGACAAGCAAAATGAATTTGTTGTTTATACATGTCCCTAGTATGAGGAGATATCGCCAGGTGACCAACAAAATGAATTTGTTATTTCTGCATGACATGGCCTGATGCGATTAGACAACGCATGATGACCAACAAAACATATTTGCTTTTACGTTACCACCCCGCTCAAGGTTGTTGTTTGTAGTCTTGAACCAACAATTGTAAATTACAAATTTACTTAAAAGTCTTTCTCAATTTTTTTAGTAAAAAAAATATGATAGTAAAACAACAAGTGAAAATAGTTTTTTACCTTTTCCTGAGTCGAAACATGTTCATGTCATTAATTTATTTTAAAATGAACCCATTTTAATAAAAAAAATGTGTAAAATTGATCCAAATGGATCAATCACTCAATAGTTTCATTAAAAAGCTAAAATTTTAATTACGTTGGTTTATAAATATATAAATAAAATCATTAAAATTAATTGTAAATCAACATTAAAAACAGAATTTGTTATCTTTTTAATCTTTAATCTTTTAAAAATTTATTTTTTTAATCTTTTTAACTTTTTAACTTTGTTTTTAATTTTTAGTCCTTTAAATTATTATTTTTTCTAAATTTTAGTTCCTTGACTTTTTTCATAATACTTTTAGTTCCTTAAAAAAAAAAATTAAAAATAAGGATGAAAAAAAATAAAAAACTAAAAGTAAGAATTTAAAAAAAATAAGGGACTAAAAAAATAATTTATCTTTAAAAATATAATAAACCCTATTTTTTTCAATAAAACTTATTATTGGTAGATATTTAAAATTTAAAATCAATACTAAAAGGATATGCTAATAAATCTGTCATGTCATAATAGGCCCGGCAAGTATAGCCCATTTGATTTGGGATATTGTCTAATCTTTTTGTTGAGCTAGTTCCACAAGTCTTACGACCGAGGAATAATAATTCTTATTTCGATAAATACAAAAGTACACTTATTTTTTTATTTATTTTTCATTTTTTATCCATCACTTATTATATATATAGTATTTTCTCTATTTTTTTTCTTTTTCCATTTTAGCTCTTTCTTCCTTTTATATCATACACTTTATTTTGGTTATAGAATTATCATCCTTCTTATTTAGGTTAGGTTTGAAAAATACTTATAATTAACTTATTATAGCTTTCGTTTTACTGGTTAAAAACTTGTTGACTTTATGGTGTTGAGTAAATAAGTCTTTTAAGTAATTTGTAGTATGTTACGATTTTTTAGTTTTTAAATATAATTTTTTTATATAAAATGTGTTTGATAAAAATAAAGTTAAAATGATTGTTAAATTAATTTTAAAATAATTTTATTAAATATTTATAATTTAATAAGTTAGATAAACACTTTTTAACTTCGAACTATTAGTTTTTAGTTATCAGTCAGTAATTTTTTCAGTTTTATTTATGCTTTTTTTCCTTACACACGGGGAATTTAAAATCATTGAACATCTTCCTAATAACTTCATAGAATAGTTAGTTCATGATCTTGTATTAGAATTCCTATTATCAACTGGTTATTGGAGTTTAATTCTTACCCTCTTGAAGGATTTTTGTCCAAGGCATGGTTAAAGATGAAATTTTAAAATCTTATAATGTGTCTTCACCTCTATATATATATAGTGTCTCTCTTTGTATATAATTTTTTTTAAAAGTATTTCTAGGAAAAGAAAGTAAAAAGAAAAAAGTGAAATGAATTTTCATAAGTTAAAATAAATTTTTCATTAATTAATTTATAGATGTCATCTCATCTTTTAGAAAAGTTATATTGGTGAGCTTCTAAAAATGAATTAATAGAGAATTTATTTTTATTTATGAAAAAAAATTTCTCATTTTTTTTATTTTCTTTTTTTACAAGTATTTTTAAAAAAGTTTATCCAAAAATCTATAGAAACAATCTTGGAAGTAGACAAGGTGATTGAGAATTCCATTTAATTTAACCACACATTGCGGTGGGCATCAGTTTTGTAAAACTATAAATGACGCCTTTATTTGTCGTAACGTGTTAAAGAACATTGGTTCATATTAATGGTATTTTGGTAGTAAAACGTAAAGGATAATGATATTAAATTAAATGCTCCTCTTTCCCACGTTAAACACAAAGAACTGAAGGGACCAAAAAGGAACGAAAACAACCCAAAGTTGATTGCAAGAGAAAGCAAAATATATGATATTTAGTACACTTTATCAAACTTAATTAGCAGCTAGCCAATACCGATTACACGGATTTTTAGAAATAAAGAACACTAGCTACTGTAATGCATACTGCACAAATTTGAACTTAAGCCCGTTTGGATAATAGGAGAAGGAAATAGAAGGTAAGATGAATTGATCAGTTTCTTCTATAAAGCTAAAATCAATTTAGATGTTTAGCTTTTATAAAACTTCTCTGTTTAACATTTTTTTCAAAAGCTAAAATACATAAATTGATTTTAGCTTAAATAGAAATTCAATTCATTTTATTTTCTTATTTTCCTTTCAATTTATCTAAACAAGATCTTAATATAGTTACTAGTTTCACAAATCACTGAAAAGTATAGCATATATCACTTGAAAATGTACTTGACAATACCAGGGATATGGGTGTTCATAAAGTAATCATCCCAATTAACCTCTTTCGTATCAAAGTAAAACAAATCTGTCTCTGTCCCACTTTGTTTTGCTGCCATTCGCAACTTATCTGTGTTCATATCATCAAATCTGCGTGCATAACATTCTCTGTCTCAGTTTATACCTCATAAAGCCTATAAGTAATATGTTAATGCTGCATGTGTATGTAATTATATGTGATTAACATGCTAGCTAGATTGAATTATTGAGATAACATGCATTGAAGCTGAAGCATGCATGTAAAGTCACTATATTATAGTTTACAACACTTACACGCCATCGAAGAACATGTAAGGCCTGTAAAGTTCAACCATCCGCATCACAACCTGGATCTTCTTTTGGAGGTCAAGATAAGTTCCTCGAAAATACTGGCAAAGTGCAGTATTGGCCAGCTCAAGTCCCTATTAAATAGAAAATTTTGTCAACAGCTTTGTTGAGAATTTGAAGTTAAGTGGTAGTAATGATTGTCATGAACCAATCATGTCAAAAACTTAAGCTGTTAGTTGAAAACAACATCCATGAAACTTAAAATACCATGTCATGAATTAATTATCCCAAAGAGTTTAATTTTCATTCAATGTCTGCATAAGATCATTTTTCTACTTTCCGGTGCCAACCAATCAAAAACCATTCTATTATCAACATCCTTGTTAAGAATTTGAAGTTAAGTGGTAGTGATGATTGTTATGAATCAATCATGACAAAAGCTTATTAGTTGAAAATGACATAATACTTAAAAGACAAATGTTAACAACACACTCTTTTGAATACACTTTTTATTATTGATTATTGAAAATCACAAATTTTTTTAGTTCCCACCTTTCATTTAGTGACTTTCTCTCTTAATTTTACAGTTTTCAAAATAAATTTCAAACAATGGAATAGTATGTAAACTTCTCTATTTAAAATATTATGTCTTGAACTAATTATTCTAAAAAGTTTAATTTTTATGCATTGTCATAGTAAAAGTTTTATATTATCAACTAATTAGAATTCATTTTAGATAAATTATGATTGAATGATAGGATAAAAATTTAAAATTAATAATAGATGAAGATCCAAGAAAGATTTTATATAATAATTCTAAAGTTTTAATTTTTATGTGTTATCACAGTAAAAGTTATAGCGGTGTCTAACTACTTAGAAATCATTTTAGAAAATTTGGATTGAATGACTGTACAAGCTCAAATGATGTTATATTAAATTCTAAGTTCTAACAATGATGATGACTAATCAAGGGAGCTGAACTACATAAGAATTAACCTTTAGTGGAAGTATGTAGCGAATGAACATATATCTCTGGAAGCTATCCATGTCAGTCAATACAGTTACTCTGCCAACCTTGACCGGTGTTCCATCCTTGTTTATCCATGGTTTTGCCGTGAAATATTTGAATCCATAGTCTTGGAGATGCATGTATGTGATTGGATTTCTAAGAGAGGAACCCACATGATATACAACATCACTTGGCTGCTTTGCATGAGCCACCATGGCCACTAGCATTGCATTCACCACCATGTCTGCTGGTACCTGCTCATCATTAATTCAATTGATGGTATTGAGATCAGATAAGAGATGGAGAATTTAATAATAAGAACAAGTCCACAATGGGTTCCATGCAGCAACTCACCACATCCACAACTCCGTTGATATTTCCAAGGAAGCATGTTAATTTTCCTTTCCCATAAGTAACAGCTAAACTGTCAATGGTTCTGTAACAAACATAAAGGGAAAATCTTTCATCTTGAGCTGATACTTTACATATGACTATGTTGTACAAAAACTACCATTTTCTTGAAATCAAATACATGTTTTTTAGTTGGTAATACATTTTCTTAACTTTGATATAAAAAAAAAAAAAAAACATTTTCACAACTTTTGTTTTATATATAGTGACTAATTAATTAATTGACTATAGCTTAGTACTGAAATGTATCGGTGTAATAGTTCAATTACTTAATCATGTAGGCATATATATATTTAACCAAACCAAGAAAGAAATTGATTTCATCTATAGCTTAGTGGTAAGTAAGCGAGGAAATCATCTATAAAGTTGGACCATGGACCGTACATATGTTAAAAACATTGTTAGATTTCATTTTAAAATCTATTATTCACTTTAAGTGCAATTGTCCAATAAATATATAAATTACATCCAAAAATTGAGATAGACCATATAAAACTTTCTAATAAACATACTGATGACTTTCATACAAGCAAAACATCACTTTATTACTCAAATTTTTGGGATGAAGTGAAAGCGTTGTGGTGTTTTAAATTTACAAACTAAATGCAAGTAGAGGCTTGAGTAATTGATATAGGTCACTCACTATATATATATATATATATATATATTGGTTGGACCACCATGAACTCCTCTATCTTGCACTTGCGCTCTTAAATCTTGTTACTTATTTTTATTAAATTGTTATATCAGTTGGTCAGTATTACTTCCTTCGGATTTGAATTTAAAACTGTCTCATTTTTAACTAAAAAAAATCAACTCACCCCTTAAAAGATAGATTCAATATTTAGTTCTTCCTCTTTACTCCTATTTAATGATATCATTCATAAAACATTCTTTATTTAATTGTAATTATATTTTCAAGAACTCTATTTTATAAGAACATTTTAGAAATAACTTTATTTTGTTTTCGAGATTAATAAAGTTAAATAATTTTAACTAACTTTCTTAAACATTAAACATTGTAAAAGTGATTATTTTTGCTTATATATAAGTCTCCATAGAGTATTTAAGAAAGTTAAACATTAACCAGTATCCTTAAGACATATTAGTTAAAAAATTAAAATGAAAAATAATTGTTTTATTGGATTACACGAAATTATATTATTCATGACTTTTTTTTTACACATTTTTATGATCTTTACAATAAATATTTTTTCCTTTTAATTCTTTAACTTATGTCCTAATTAAAGACATACTAAAATTTTGATTTACCTTACACCCTCAGCCCAACCAGGGAAAGGTTCTCTTAACGTGCTTGTAACGATGGTGGGACGCATAATAACAAGGGATAGGCTTCCTTTTAATTGTTCCGCAAGCATCTCTCCTACTGCCTTCGTAAATACATATGTGTTTGGCCATCCATACACCTTTGCCCTGATCATAATTAGAGATACCAAACATGATTATGGTAAATATTGTTTGGTCATTACAATTTCCTGCAGTACAATCTCTCACAAAATAAATGATATTATAGAAATCTATGCGCTTTATCAGAAAAAGAAATCATTATATATCATGAATGCCATAATGCCTTTTAGCTTCTTAAATTATTTTTTTATTTTATTTTTTTAATTGATCAATAAATGCCTAATTGTTTTATAATATTTAATAATTTAATGTCTTATAGGACATGAGCCATATGATAAAGTCATTGTCCTTTCCATTCTCTAGAAGGACCACCATATATATATATATATATATATATATATATATATATAAAGTTGACCATAGTTAGATGGATGGTTAAGATTACAATTTATATTTACAATTTTCATTTCTTTTATTAGCCGATCGAGGCACAATTTTGAGCTTGAACAAGAAGTTCAAATGAGTCAATGGCTTCTAGTCCGTCATGATGTTTCACATTTTAGTCTAACATTTGTGGTTATCAGTTGTGACAGAATGAGGGTCTTTCATTAACTGCACATTTGTTTGTGCATATTGTTTCCTATCCATCTACCAATTAAAGGCATTGCACATATCTTTGTAGATTTGGGAAATAAAGTTCGATATTGTTTCTTTCGATATTTAGGGGGTGACACGTACTTTGAAATAGTTAAATTTGTGCATATGGTAGCAGGATACCCTGACTTATTCACGTCAATTTGTACAAAATAGAGACCGACATGTTTGTGTATGGGTCCTATATATATAATCACTTGAACATAGCAATAAAATCTTGTCTGATAAACCGGAAATTATTATTTTTACCATATTACGTATATTTTTATAAACTACCATGCACATTTATGAATGTTAGTCAGCTGGACCCTGCATGTTCCGAAGATTTTTTCAAGAATGATATTAATCAATACACGGTTGCATCTTTATTAATTCTCTACCTCTCTTGCATCTCCTTTTTTAAAAAAAAAAATCTTTTTTTTCTCCATCACATCACATCCTATTACATATTCTAATTCTATTTCTTTACCTATTTCTTACATGCATGTATAAAAAAAATATCATTTTCACTAAAAATGTGCTAATGTGTTTATAACTAATGGAGAAATGAACTGATTAAAGCTATGCTGAGTTTGAAAAGCAACTTCTTTGCTGAACTTGAACATCACTCGGCTGGACCACGCGCGCATTGTTCATTCAGAACATTACAAACATACAATTTTTCGTCTTTGGAAAAATTTAGCAAGGAAAAGTTAGTACCTAATTTATTCTTTATAAGTTATATTAGAAGTGAGAGTTGCTTAAAAATAAATAATTGTTACATAATGAGTTTCAAGATTAAAGTTGTTAATTTGGGAGATTGTATTAAAAAGAAAGTTACTATAAGCAATTGTTATATATATGTCACACAATGAGACTCGCATATTTTGAAATGAGAAAATTATACAGCTTTAATTAAGTTGCAGAGATAACAATGTTGTTAGTAGTTAAGCACACAGATTAGTTTCTAAGATGACAGATATTTACCAAGATAAGAAAGGTACTATAAACAATTGTTATATGTCTATCATTAATTTTTTTAGGAAACAATTGAGTATTTACTCTTGACTAAAGCTAATATATGTATAAAAAAAGTTGTTTAGCTTTTTGCAGAATGTTATTATGAATTGTGATGGCTAATTACATTATTATCCCCAAATGAACCATCATGTATATCTTAGCTCAGGTATATTTAGTAGAGGTTCTAATGAAGGAAATAGTTAGCATGTAGATTTTCACAAACCTGCTAATACCCAGGTTCTTCATAGCTATTTTAATTTCACGCTCTGTGGCCCCTTGCTCTCGTAGTTCATCCAATTTTTCACACACTATTGTCCTTTCTGCATCGATGTCTAGTCCAGACACTCCATTTAGTGAATCACCAAAGTGATAGGGGTCTTCTAGTATGAGTCCACCTCTCTCACCACATACATAAGCTGAAATTGAAGTGTAACATCACTGTGAGACACTTTTTTTTTTTTTTTTTTCTACAATGAGATCGTTGACATCAATTAATTTACACTTCTTACCTGTTGATATATGAAGAAGAACTTTGAGTTTAGTACATTGTTTAGCAAAGTTCATGACATGCTTAACTCCAAAGGTATTTAGACCCAAAGCAATGTCGTACCTGCATTTAATTTTCAAGGAAAAGAATTAAAATAAAGAAAAATTCATATCATCATTGAATGAGAAAATAAATTATGAAACAATTTTATACTATTATCATCTAATTATTTGTCTGATAAATTTATTAATTTTATAATAACTATTTTAAAAGCTAATTAATAATAACTTTTTATTTAATTAACAGTATATACGTTTTTAATTTTTTAAAGAAATGAAAGTTTTTATATTTACCATACATAACTATTAAACTCGTTAAATTTGGTGAAAGAAAAAAGTCTTATGATGCGCAAAAGCTTGTACCTTTCATCAAAGTTAGTTGTAGCTGCCAAATTGACAATAACATCTGTCTGGTTGCAAATCTCTTCCCTTAGAATGGAATCAGTTAAACCCAAGTCCTCGTAAGAAATGTCCCCCGGCACCAGAGTCACTTTTTCCGAAATAAAGGACTTAAAATTTGCACCCAATTTTTCCTTTAGCACAATAAATAAGTCCTTCGCTATGATCTAAATGCCAAAAGTATATGTATTAAGCGCATATTAGCCACAAGTTTAATTAAATAACATAATGATTTGGACAAGCTTGAAAATGATATATGAAGCAAGCCATGTATCTACTTGAAGTCCTTAATCTCAGGCTTTAAGTATAGTCATAAATGCGCGCAGGAGTTATAGATTGGAAAAAGGTCACAAGAAATGTTATGATGAAGAATACTATCAATTTTTCCAAAAAAAAGAATATTATCATTTTTAAAAAATATTTTTTAACACACTCTTGCTTTACTTTATTTTTTAAATTATCAACACATTTTTAAAAAGTGATATGTTAACAAAACAAATAATTGATTTTTAAATAACGAACTGATAACCAATAGTATGTTAACTTACTAGTATTTCTCTTTTGATGCTTTTGGATCGATGCTGTGAATTGCACTTTAATACAATTAATATCAATGACAAACGGGCCTGGTCAGGCGGGTCAGCCCATTTAGTCCAAAAAAATGTGGATCGGGTTGAGATTTTGAGCCCATATTCATTAAACGAGTCAGGCCAACCCGACCCACATGCCGGGTCAGCAACCCACCAATAAAAAAATAAAAAATATTTAATAGGTACTTAAATGAGTGATTTAGAGGGAAAGTGACTAAGAAGAAGTGAGTGATTTTGAATCTTTAACCCTAATACATTTTTATTTAGAACCTAATAATGAGCTATACTACATGTACAAATATGCTTTGATTGTCTGCATCATTGTGAAGCAAATTTCTAAGAATTTGTTAAGACTTAGGAACTAATTGAAAACCATTGTTAGACATGTATTCCCTACTTACTTTTGCTTCTAATAGGTATGTATTTTATATTAAAAATCATTGTTATAGGATTAAGTTAGTACAATATTAATTTTTAGTATAAATAATTATATTTGAATTTTTTCAATAATTTTTCACCTTTTTTTTAAAAAAAATAATTTTTTTTTATTTTTTAAGTGGGCTGATCCGCTGGCCCACTAACCCACTTTAAAGTAGGGCAGTTAGTATTTTCAGCTCACTTTGCAAAAGTGGGCCAGCCCGACCCGTTTTTGGAAGGGCTGGCCCACTTTGCCATCCCTACAATTAATAGGATCTGAAATAATTATTTTGCTCCAAATTAAGCAGTTTAAAAATTGACACTTTAACTCCACGTAATTTAACTCCGCCTATATGTATTTGCATGTATGGTTTGTTTCAAGTTAGGATAAAAGAAGAAGGTTGACGTTAGGGATTGTGAACTGACTGTAAAAAAATCAACTATTTTTACGTGATAAACCTGTATGATATTTCGTTAGGACGTACTCTTCATAGTGACGTTTTACGTCGGGCCTCGGGTGTAGCGAAAAATGAGCTAGGATCCTTGCCACAAGACAATGCTCTACATTGATCCTGGGATGTAGTGATAAGTGAGCTAGGGTCCATGCCAAAAGGCAAGGCGCCAAGTCTTCACCCAGATTTGGTGACAAATAGACAAGGGTTCCAACACGCAGATGGACAAGCATGACAGACAAACACCGCCTAGGGGTTTAAGATAAAATTGGAAAGGTGGAACATAGGAACATTAACGGATAAAATGAAGGAGTTAACATATGTTTTTGCTAGAAGGAAAGTGAATATTGTTTGCTTGCAAGAAACTAAGTGGGTTGGAGAAAAGGCCAAGGAAGTGGAGGGCACCAATTTCAAGTTGTGGTATACAAGTACAACCAAGAGTCAAAATGAGGTTGAAATTATGATTGATAGAAGTTTCAGATATAGTCATTGACGTCAAAAGGAAAGACGACATGATTATGATGATTAAGTTTGCAGTAGGGGATCTAATTTTAAATACCATTAGTGTGTATGCACCCTAAGTTGGACTACAATCGATTGAAAGGATCAATTTTGGGAAAACTTGGAGGAGGTTCTAAGAGGGATATCACGATAGGAGAAAATTTTCCTAGGAGGAGATCTAAATGGTCATGTTGGTAAAAACAATGTAGGTTTTGATAGAATTCATGGTGGTTTTGGCTATGGGACGAGAAATGAGACTGAAGAAGATGTTTTGAACGTTGCACTAGTCTATGATATGATGCTAGCGAACACTTTTTCGAAAAAGAGAGTTTTATCTTATCACTTATCATAATGACCAAAATTATAATCAAATTGATTTCTTTATGACTAGAAAGGAAGATAGAAATTCTTTATGGCTAGAAGGAAAAATAGTTAAACAAGACCTAATCAGGACCGGCCTTAGGGCAAGGCGAGCGGGGCACCCGCCCAGGGCCCAAATTTTTTTGTATCGATAGCTTAAGTAAAAAAAAATAAAAAATAAAAATAAAAATAAAACCTGCATTAGGGGTCCATTTTGTGTGTTAGGGGTCCATTTTTTTTATCCCTTAGTTTTAATATTATTTGTATTTCAAAAAAATTCTGTGATAGGAACCCATTTTTTCCATCCCTTAGTTTTAATATTATTTGTATTTTAAAAAATTTATGTGTTAGGGGCCCATTTTTTTCATCTCTTAGTTTTAATATTATTTGTATTTCAAAAAATTTGTGTGTTAGAGACCCATTTTTTTTACTTTGCCTTGAACCAAAAATCAGGACCGACCCTGAACCTAATGAAATACTATCAATTTTTAGTTCTTTTACTCTTTATTTTTTCCTTCCTCTTTTCACCATTTTATTTTTACCTTTTCTTTTTCCTTTCTCTTTTTATTTGTCTTATTTTCTATATATCATAACTCAATTAATTTAAATTAAAAATACTGTTAATGTTGAAGTTCAACTCCTAATAATTCGGGTAAATTATGTGATGCGGGGGGTTGATAAATCCAAAGCTAAATATAAGTATAACTTCTAATATAATTTATGAGGGCCAACTACCCCGGTGATTCATCCCCTTATTCATGACATTTTTCTCACCCAACGAATATATGAGAAGATCGAAAATGCAGAGAATGGGCTAACCGGCATTGACTTTACTGCACCATGCAGAAATTTAATCATCACCACCACCGTATATAATAATAATAATATAATAATAATAATATTTGTGCATTTACGTGTACAAAAGGGCATCTTTCGCTCCAAACGAGTATATGAAAAAGTATGATTGACTTTCATTTACAGTTAAGGACGAAATTATATGTCTGATAATATAAAAGGGTAACTAATATGCAACATGTGATCAGAAAATAATCTTCTGATACTTGGATATTATTTCATACTTAGAGAGTGAGAAGATAGAAAAATATAAGATATAATAATAATTAATATGATGTGATAGGAAAATAGATAAAAGAAAGTGATTAAGTGTAATTAAGTTTTTGATATATAAAAAGTGTTTGTCCATGGTACTCTAATATTTGTGCATTTACCTCATTTTGTAAGCGATAATTAGCTGATTTGGCATCCGAAGCTCTTAAAAGAAGAAAAAGTTTCTTAACATTTGGTTGAACCCTCAATATTTTCTCCAGAAAAACTGTGAAACATAAACCAAAGATATCACCAATATAGACAAAAAAAGTTCGCATCTAGCACCTTTGAAGGAGGGAAAGAGAGAGAGAGAGCATACTTTTGGCTAGAAAGCCAGTCGCTCCAACAATTAAAATGGTCTTGTCCTGAAGAAAGTTAAGAACACTTCCTACCTCCATTGGAAAAGAAAATGTATTGAGAAAGGCAAAGAAACCAAAGTGACTTCTCAGACAAGAGGCAAAATGGTGAGAGTGGAATCTAATGCGAGCCATTTCATATAAGAAGAGAAAAAACAATCATAGAGCAATTATGACTCATGAGATGGGCTGTGGGTAAGCTGTTGGTGACAGTGAAGTGAGGAAGACTTTAAAAATAATAATAAATAAATTCTCTCTCATATTCAAATGAGCTCAAAATTACTATCTCACTAGAGGTTCCGTGATCATTCAATTACTACTAATTGCTTAGACTGATATTTATACAAATTAAGAAAAACATGCTTAATTAGTAGTGTTGCTTTTGTCTCATTTGTGCCTATAAATCCTTCCACCAAACTGTCTTAGATATTGTTACAGAATTCTCCATGAGTCCACATTGTATAAAGTCTATCAAGAAATGGTCAACTCCACTTAAACAACCTTATCTGCACGTGCTCCTAACCACCTAAGGTAGTGGAGATAACAACACTATAGTCACTAAACCCATTATCCAGTCAATCTCCAGATACAGATAATGGATGAGGCTCACTATTCAACTAACTCAGGTTAGTATTCTCAAGACTATAAATAGGGACGTCCTCCATGGAGAAAGACACACACAGAATTTACTCTCTCTTTTCCATTTACACTGTGCACACACCTCACGCCATTGGTGTCTTTTATACAAACATAAGTGATCTTCTTCCCTGAGGTATTCAATCTTCATAAATACCTTCACAGAGAGAGAGAGTTTGATCCAATATAAAATATCTGGCAAATCTTGCTGGACATCTCTGTTTTTCACGAACAGAACATTGGCGCCGTCTGTGGGATCGTTAAATTTCAAATCCCACGTTCCCGATGGTAAACATAAGAAGTAACAATTAGGCAAAAGGAGAGGAGAAAGAGAACATCTAAATTCGCATGTTGAGAATGACAGAAACTGTCATCTTTCAATCTTCTTGATCTCCTTGTTTAACTGTTAGATTTTGCTGAAACGTTTATAACAAGTTTGTGACTCATCACTCTTCACATCTAACGGTTGGTTTCTTGAATCGAGGCTTGAAGCATCACCAGAAAATCCCAAACCGAAATGGTTTAGAATCCGTTTTATGAAGCAGGCAGTGGTATTTTGAGGGACATTTATCTTACACTAACCGTTGGATCGTGTTCAAGCTTTGAGGAACCATTACTCAAATCTGTTTCTATATTCTGACCGTTCGGATCATTTATTCAAGCGTTTTCAAGAGGGAATGTTTCAACTGCAAACAAAGGTTATCAGAATTCCTGTTCTCTTCTATATTGTTTTCGACAGTGATATTGAGAAAGAGTTATCTCTTTTATCAATCGTTAGATTATCCTCAAATTCAGTTAGTATGTTCCTCTCTTGCAATAAATCAATTGGACCGCTGGGATTTGTTAATTATTATTTCTGGTGATAGGAATTAATTTCGTACATAATCCTATTTTGTATGCCTACCTCTTGTGATGTTTTGGTATAATTTTTGTTGAAATTGTTTGTTGATTGTAATGGTTGTCGGAACCCTCGCTAATCTCATTTTATTGATAGTGAAGAATTTGGGTGGATTCCGAGATAGGTCCCATGATTTTTACTTATCACATTCAGAAGGTTTTCCCAGCTTTTAGAGCAGCACTTCAAATGGAGGAACATGGAGAATCCGGCTCATAATGAGAATCAAGGAATGTTGCACAAATAGAAGCTAATCCGGACATATAGTTGCAAGGCAATAAGTCCAGTTGAGACTTCATCCACACTGCTAAATCAGATGATGGGCCCATGAGAAACGATAAAATTCGATTCCCACCCAATAATGGTGAAAGCTGTAACGCCCGGCCACTTGTAGGATCAACGACTGTCCCTACATACCAACACAAGACTTTTCAGTGTGCTTTGTCCTCACTTACACACTTCCTGAGAAACTTCCCAGGAGGTCACCCATCCCAAGATTACTCCAAGTCAAGCACGCTTAACTGTGGAGTTCTTATGTTATGGGCTACCGAAAAGTAGATGCACCTTGTTGGTATAGGTAGTACCTA
>PYAF01005132.1:369945-394728 GCA_007407185.1 Glycine tomentella | reverse complement strand
CAAGACTTTTCAGTGTGCTTTGTCCTCACTTACACACTTCCTGAGAAACTTCCCAGGAGGTCACCCATCCCAAGATTACTCCAAGTCAAGCACGCTTAACTGTGGAGTTCTTATGTTATGGGCTACCGAAAAGTAGATGCACCTTGTTGGTATAGGTAGTACCTATTAAATCCTTTAAGTTATCCTCAACTGTACAGTCTCATACCTGCACAGCCTCTGAATCCCTCTCGTTCGGGTGTGTATTCGATTCATTCATGTACCCCTCCCGCTAGAAGCCTGCCAGGAGCCGCTCCTTGTTCGTGCCTCACTGCACCGACGATCACTCCCCGCCCTCGTCAGCGCCCGGGATGTTACAAAAGCATAACAGTTGCAAATCAAAAATCCTAATATGATGGATGCAGAGCACAAGAAGGCAGCCTCATCAATATATAATGCAACATCATCAATATAGAATGTGTGATTCACCAACAGGGAAGCCAAGTTGGCATATGCGCAATATCACTTTATGAGGGTGGATCTTGTCTTATGAGCGGCAACACAGATTAGATTAAGCAAAAGTTAAGTCTTCTCCCCCTTTTCTAATATGAAGCGTCATAAATCATTCTTTATAGTATTTTATTTTTATAATAATATATGTGTAAAATATTATTATTTTTGCATGTCAAATATAATTACAAGTAAGAAATTGATTAATCAATTAATGTCGGTAATAAATTTATGTTTATTATTATTATTTTTGCATCTCAAATATAATTATCATAAAAAATTGATTAATCAATTAATGTTGGTAATAAATTTATGTTTATTATTAAATGAATGAATTATCGAAGTCAATTAATGTGATCAAGAGTGCTAGGGTTATGAAACTGACATTAATTCCTAATTACCCTTATTGCACCAAGAAAATGATTTGTGTTGGATGCACTGTGATGTTAAGAATTATGGAGATAATTTATAATTTTGAGTTTATATACGAAGCCAACCCATGAATCAATTTATGTACTATTGAAGTTTTTATAATAACTATTATAATGCACCGTGATGTGAATGGTGCCTTTCATCAATTATACAATACTTCCCATTACCGTTTTGAAACAATTGGTTTTATTTAGTATGTATAGGAACATAATCTTTATGATAGATTTATAATCACTATTCAAACCAGTTATTTTTCACAATACATTTATGGAAAATATGCTTTTAATCATCTACATTATTGTGATCAATCACCAGATATTCGTCACAGGGACAATGATACCCGAGCCATTAAATCCGACAATTTCCTTTACCTGGTTAGTGTAGCCTGTACGTGGAAAATTGTTTGGAAGATGCTGGAAGATAATGATATGAATAGGGGTGATCGTCATTGATTGAAAATAAAGCGTTCATATATCACTTTTCCACCATAATATAGCTTGGCAAAATCAGGAAAGAGAGGCAAAGAAAAAGAAATTGCCGGATTATATGCGATATCATTGAAAAGAGCAAAGGAATCCGAAAGAAAGCAAATGTTGATCTCGATAGTGGCAGGAACCTGGTTAAATATTTGCAGGAATCCGGAAGAGTTCTCCCTGGCCAGGATTAAAAGAGAGCAATTTTATGCTCCATTCCAAGAGCAGTACTAAACTATTCATTGTTATTACCATCATTATCCATGTTATTGTTATTGTTTGGATTTGCAGTTTCAGAACAAAACGCCAATTGACATGGAGAGGACATGATACATGCGAAACTTCATATATTCAACAAGTCGGTCCAATCAAATTTAAAGTACAAGCTGACAAACTTTTTCTAGCCTCCTGCAGCATTGTTTACACAACAACTATGTTTGGACAAAATATGAAACCACATAATACACGAATGTCAAATAATGAAGGAAAATGAAGGGAAGACTCTCATTACCTTTCCAACAAAATGAAGATTGTTAGAGTCACAATTCAACACAAGGAAAAGAAAGTGTTAAGAAAATTAAGAAGGAGGCAAATTCGTTTGGTGGCTACAAATGGAAGACAAATAAACCTTGCTGATCCGGGTTAGCTAAATTAGATGATGGGCTCCGTTCAAGTGAATCATGATAAAAAGATAAGTAAATTATATCTCAAGTTATTTTGTATATGTTATCCATGTATATGCATATGGAAGTTATGAAGCTTGATATTAATTTGTTGCATTATGGCATATGATTATTGAGCGTTCTAATGTCCCTGAAGAATAATATTATTAAACTTGCACCGACGAAGAAAGTAAAGTGAAAAAAGCAATCGATAATTCTAGTAGTTACGGAAGTAATGCATATTCCTTGGCGGGACAATTATGGATGTAAAATTGGTTTTCGTAACCATAAAACTTTGAAAAAGTCAAAATGTTGTACCGGCCCTCCGGGATATAAATGGTGTGTCGGCCCTCCGGGATATAAATGGTGTACCGGTCCTCCAAGATATAAATGGTATGCCGGCCCTCCGGATATAAATGGTGCACCGGCCCTCCGGGATATAAATGGTGTGCCAGCCCTCCGGGATAAAAATGGTTAAGTTGTAAGAGATCTTGAGGGTAAAGCCCAAGAGAGGGTTAAAAACTCAAGAATTGATGGCTTAAGGGTAAAACTCGAGCAGGTTAAAATCTTCAGCTAATGATAAAATGGGGGTATAAAAATAAACCTTCATGTATATGATGCATCAAAGTTGTATTCTGGGCTAAGAAGGTGAACCATCATGATGACCTTGATCAGGTTGAAATGTTTAAGGTCTTGGTGAAAAATTGAGATTGAACATGTGACAGATTGCCCTTGGTCCGGATTGAATTCTCGTAGTACGAGCTAGAATGTAATGTGGAGAAAACCTTTGCATAATATAATACCTGGTTTTTAATACCAGATGAATATTCAAGCAGACTCTGCATAAGATATTTCTGACTTTGGCCAAGTCATTGAATAGAACTCTAAAAATGTTTGAGTTCATATGTTAATGTGAAAATGAATTTCGGAATTATGTCCGATTTCATTGAATAGAACTCTAAAAGTGTTTGAGTTCATATGTTAGTGTGAAAATGAATTTTGGAATTATGTCTGATTTCATTGAATAGAACTCTAAAAGTGTTTGAGTTCATATGAAAATGAATTTCGAAATTATGTCCGATTTCATTGAAGGGAACTTAAAGTGTTTTGAATATGATGTACAGAAAAATAGAATATACCCCAGCTATCCTAGGGCCTTGGCATATAGAATACCCCGGCCTAGGATTACCGATAATCGAGCGTGAAAAGGCATTGAAGAACTAAGTTACCCAATCCAAACTAATACATCCCGGCTGATTAGGATGCTGACCAACTGGGCTGGGGGGCATCTGTTACGGAATTTCCCGTGAGTCCAAATTGCATAAAGCCCATCAAGAAACGGTCAAATCCACTTAAACAACCTCATCTGCACGTGCTCCTAACCGTCTAAGGTAGTGGAAATAACAATACTATAGCCACTAAACCCACTATCTAATCAATATCCGGATACAGATAATGGATGAGACTCACTATTTAACTAACTCAGATCAGTATTCTCAAGGCTATAAATAGGGACGTCCTCCATAGAGAAAGACACACACACAACTTTCATTCTCTTCTCATTTCACACTATGCACACACCTCACATAATCGGTGCGTATACAAACATAGTGATATTCTTTCCTAAGATATTTAATATTCATTAATACCTTCAGAAAAAAAGAGTTTGATCATACATCAAATAACTAATAATCTTTAGTGGACATTTCTGTTCCTCACAATCATAACAGATATTTAATTTGCTCCTGGCACATGAAGTATATGAATCAACTCACCCGCGCCACTAGCTCTGTCCTACACGAGTCAGAACTCAGAAACAATGACACTGCCGTAAGTTCATAAAATTATAAAGTGAGTGGCGTAACTGGTCTACTCCGGATCCTATAATGAATCTAACGTTAGATCATTACAGATATCAACGTAATTGGGATTCAAAATTATTTACTTTTTAAAAAAGTAGTACTATGACTTTAACTTTAAATTTTAACTTTTTTATGATTTGATTTAATGTTTATGATGTATTTTTCTCATTCTCTCTTGATAAAAGTCATTTCAAATAGTATGTGTGATCTCTATCTCTATACATACCACACACATATTAGCAAGACAATTTCTAATACACATAATTATAAAGTTGACTTGATCATTCAAAGAAAAAAAAATCATAATTTTTTTTACTAACAAAATTAACAATTAATATTTATCTATAAAAAATTATTTCAATACACATTTTCTAACTCGACCACTTTTTATTATTATTTAAAATTGATTCAAATTATAAAAATGTGTCTGATAATTACTTCTTCTATTTTAAAGTAAGAGTTATCTTAGATTGTTTATGCATATTAAGAAAAATTGTTCTTAAAATAATTAAATCCCTGCTCATAAGAACGATAATAAGTTAAATGAAAAAGGGGTCACCGCCCCATAATGTAGGAAAAATTCTGAATATATACACTTATATTATATATCTGCCTCCCTTATAAATTCCTGTCTTGCCTCCCCTTTTACTGATATACAATCCTCTATATTATGACTAGTCAAAACTCAAAATACATAAAATAATAATTTTAATGTTAAAAATGTATAGGTGTGGATACGTATATGAAGCTATCTGAATACACATTTACTTCAGTTTTGAGTTTGTCATCTTCTATTAAATATTTTTTTCCAATCGACAAAGACACTAAGTGGCCAAGAGTAAAACAAGTTAAGCAATATGTTTTCTTTTTTCAACTGTACATGTAGTGAGCCTCTTTTTTTTCTTCAAATAAAGCATCACATATAATATTTTCATTTATTAAAATTAAGTTTATCTTTAATTTCATTTTATAATTTTAATTTATAAGAATAGTTATCAATAGAAGGAAATAGAATATATATATATATATATATATGTATATATTCTTGCTTCTTAGATATGAGACATGAAAATTATTAATATGAGTCATACGTTATTTAGTGGTCACATTAACTCATGAAAATGTCATGAACATTTAATTATCAATCTTGACTATACAAATAAAACCAAATAATTTATATTTACATTTGCCTTTTTCTGATAAGAAAAATTCTTATTTGATATATACACATATCTCTCTGAAGTTAAAGGTTCTTCGTTGATCAGTATGCTAAACCACATGATCACAGTCACAGCCCACACACGTTTAATTGCGAATTGCGTAGGCGTATTTAATTTAATTGACTGAAAATTATGAACCCCCGCGCTGATCTTATTGATTAAACGGATCACCGGTGCGCCACAACCCTTCTACGTAGTCACCCTTTAATAATAACTACACTATGCCACAACAACAGATAAAAAAGAAACAGATATTGTTGATGTTGAAAAATTATGCAAAATTTTCTATAATCAGATTTGTAAAAAATAAAATATATAAAATATTTGCATATACGCAATTAATAACGAGTTCAATCAATTATCTCTATATCTCCATGTTGTTGTATATATTTTATTGTAAAGAGAAAAATTATAAACAATTACAAATACTTACCAACTCACAAACTGTTATATCCAGAAAAGATTAAAATAAATAGAAAACGTATTTATACAATTTCTCCTTCACTTATTTAGTTCATTGTTTTCTTTGAATTTCTCTCAAGCAAAACATTATATGCTTCTCTTTATATAGTGTTTGACCATTTCCAACAACCTCTCACTTGAAGACTAACTTCAGTTTGTCTTCACACCTCGATCAATAATACATGAGCCTTATCTGAATTGTTATTCTAGTAGGCCAACTGAATTTGAGCACAACTTCAGTTTGTCGATGATTACAACCTTTGCAAACATATTTGCTGGATTCTTACTTCCTAGAATCTTCTGCAATATTAGAACCTCATCTTCAAGTAGAGATCTAATGAAGTGATAATGAAGTCCAATGTACTTCGTTTTAGAAAGAAATGTTGAATTCTTTGTTAGATGTAGTGTAATCTGACTATCACTATGCAAAACACTCTTCTCCTGGATGAATCCCAACTCTATCAACAATCCTTGAAGCCATATCAATTCTTTACTAGCTTTTGTTATTGCTACATACTCAGCCTCGGTAGTCGATAAAGCAACCATCTTCTGTATCCTTGCTATCCAACTATCAGCTATAGTACCAACAGTGAAAATGTAATCGATAGTATTTCTTCGGTGATCACCTTCACCTACAATGTCTGCATCTACATAGCCTTGTGCTTTCAATTCTTCTTTGCTAAAGTATAAACACTTCTTTGTAGTGCCTCGCAAGTACCTCAAAATCCACTTAATTGTTTCCCAATGAGCTTTACTTGAATTTGACATAAACCTACTAACAACTCCCACTGCATGGCCAATATCTGGCCTTGTACAAACCATTTCGTACATCAAACTTCCAATGGCTGAAGCATCAGAACCTTAAAAATGAATTCTTTTTCTTCCTTTATCTGAGATGACTGATCCTTGGATAGGCAAAAATGACTGGCCAAAGGTGTCAGCTTGGCGTTGCCCATGTTGAATCTTTGCAAAACACGGTTGATGTACTTTACCTGAGGTAACTGAAAAATCCCTCTTTGCTTATCTCTCACGATTTGCATACCAAGGATCTTCTTTGTTGGACCTAAGTCCCTCATGTCAAATTCTTTTGACAACTGCATCTTTAAGTTTTTAATTTCATCCATATCTGATCCAGCTACTAACATATCATCAACATAAGGTAGCAAAATGATATAACTGGATTTATATCTCTTGAAGAAAAAACAATGGTCGGCGTTGCAATTCTGGAAACTTTCCTTGTGCATAAAACTTTCAAATTTCTTGTACCACTTTCTTGGAGCTTGTTTCAGACCATACAAGATCTTCTTCAATCTGAACACCATATTCTTTTTCCCTTCTTCTGAGAAACCTTCAGGTTGGTGCATGTAAATTTCTTCATCTATGTCTCCATGAAGAAATGTAGTCTTCACATCCAATCAAGGTAGGGTTTTTCACTGGCAACAATGCTTAAGACAATCCTGATAGTATTGAGTTTCACAACTAGAACAAAGATTTCGGCGTAGTAAACCCCTTCCTTTTGCTGAAAATCCTATGCCAACTAGGCAGGCTTTGCTGAAAATCCTATGACACTCATTTATTGTGAAGTTCTTTCTTCCCCATGGGTAACTCAACTAGTTCCCATGTCTGATTGGAGATTAAAGACTTTATCTCATCTTTCATAGAAAGCTCCCACTTGCTGGAATCTACGATCTGACATGCTTCCTTAATAATATATAATTCGGATATTTCTTGTTAGGCGTATGAGGCTGGGAAGACCTTCTTAATACAAGAGCTGAAGTAGAAGGCTCCAAATGTTTCAACTTGTTGTTCACTGTTATTTTCAATTGATTCATATAACTGAGGAGTCTCAATCATAGGGGTTTCTGGGACATCATCCACCTTTACGTACATTGGCCCACTCTGTTATGAGTTGCTAGTGTCTGTGTTGTCTCTATCATTGTACATTAGTCTTTCATTGAAGATCACATCTCTACTATGGATCATCTTTTTATTTTTATTATCCCATAGGTGGTAGCCAAACTCATCTTCATCATAACCGATGAAAGTTCACTTCTTTGATTTGCAATCAAGCTTAATCCTACCTTGATGACTAATGTGCACATATGCTACATAACCAAAAAATCTAATATGTGAGAGTTTTACTTCTTTTCCGCTCGATACCTCTTTTGGTATTTTGTGATCCAATGGTACTGATGGACCTTGATTGATTAAGTGGGTTGTTGTGTTGACTGCTTCTACCCAAAATTGCTTTGGAAAGTCTGATTGTAGACCCATGCTTTTGGCTCTTTCAGTCAACGTTCAATTCATATGCTCAACAACACCATTGTGTTGAGGCGTACCTAGCACGGTCATTTCCATTCTAATCCCATGCTCATAGCAAAACTTCTTAAATCTAGTGTCTACGTATTCACCACCATTGTCAAACCTAAGCTTTTTGATCTTCAACCTTGTCTCATTTTCTACCATGGCTTTCCATATCTTGAAATCCTCAAATACTTCTGACTTATATATTAGAAGGTATACCCATACCTTCCTAGAGTGATCATCAATAAAAGTTACGAAGTATTGTCTCCCACCAATGGATGGAACAGTCGTTGGACCCCAACCATCAAAATGAACAAGTTCAAGTCTCTCTTTCTTTGGAGTTCTTCCACTTGTCTGAAAGCTAACTCGTTTCTGCTTTCCAAGTATACAATCTTCACATATGTCAATTTCTACCGATCGAAGACTTGGTAATTTAGTCTTTGAGTGCATGATCTTCATCCCTTTCTCACAAATATGGTCAAGTCTCTGGTGCCATAGATTGGGATTTTCAGTTGTTGCAACTGCAATCAAATTACATGCTCCTTCTATCATGTAAAGTGTTCCTATATTATTACCACTAGCAACTGTGATTTCTCCTTTTGAAATCTTCTATGGATCGCCATGGAAGACTGTTGTGAAGCCATCACTGGCCAATTGGCCTACAGAGATTAAGTTCTTCGTCAAGTTGGGAATATGTCTAACATTTTTCAATTCCCATATAGACCCGTTTAACTTAATCTTCATTGCGCCTTCACCCACAATCCACAGGATTATTTGTTATCAAGATAAACTTTACCAAGGTTTCCGGGGACATAATTCTCAAAGAATTCTTTCTGAGAAGTGGCACGAAAGGATGCTCGAGAGTCTAATACCCAAGACTCTTCCTTGCTCTCTAAAGAACATATTCAAGCATTATGTACTTCTCCTGGGGTGGAGGTAACATTTGCCTCTACCATCGCCTCTTGATTCTTTGGTGCACTCTTGCAATGATTTTCCTGGTTCTTCCACAATTCCAACACTCGATAGTCTTCGAGCTGTGGGAACTTTGATGATTCTTGGATTTGGACCTTCTTTCCTTTGATTTTCCACATCTATATCCTCTGGTTGAATTTCTTCCTCTTGACTCTGTATGCAAAACTGAAGAAGTTGACGATTCACCCGCCTTTCTCCGTTGGATCTTTTCATTAAGAACCAGATCACGAACATCATTGAATTTTAACTTATTACTTCCCGACGAGCTATTCATAGCTGTGACAGTAGCATTCCAACTTTTTGGTAGAGAAGACAAAAGTATCAATGCTTGTACTTTTTCTTTGAAATCAATTCCAATTGAACTCAATTGGGTTTGACTATATTGAGTTCATTAAGATGTTGCATTGTTGATGCACCTTTTGTCATCCACTAATTGAACAACTGCCTCATCGAATGAACTTTGTTTGAGGCTGACGACTTTTCATACATTGTAGAAAGAGCCACCATAAGACCCATTGTTGTATTTTTTTTTTTTTGCAATGTTGAAAGCAATGTTGCGGGATAACATCAAACGAATAACTCTGAGGGCTTGTCTGTCGAGAAGAGCCCAATCTTCATCTTTCATACCCATGGGTTTAGTTCCAGAAAGAGGTTGATACATTTTTTCTGATACAAATAATAATATTCCATTTGCATCTTCCAAAAGCAAAAGTTCGCGTCATTGAACTTTTCAATTTTCACCTTTACATCTTCTGCAGCCATTGCTCCCACTCAAATCTAACTCCTTTTGGATCATTTATAACACTAACGCTTTGATACCAATTGTTGGAAAATTACGCAAAATTTTCTATAATCATATTTTCAAGAAACAAAGTATATGTGGAATATTTGCACAGACGCAACTGGTAAGGAATTCAACCAATTATGTCTACGTCTCCGGGCTACTGCAAATATTTTATTGTAAAGAGAAAAATTATAAACAAGTGATTACAAAGACACTTAACTCACAATCCTGTTATACCCAGAACATATTAAAATAAATATTTTCTTTTTTTTTGTCTCTCTCTTTTTCTTTTCTTGAAGTTGGAATATTTATAAAGTGAAATAGATAACTGTTGCAGATTCAACAAGTGTACCGATCATTCCAAGTAATACATTAATAAGTAGAGTATCGTATCCACAAGGATTGAGTCACCAAATTTATCATAACTATTATCTTTAAATTGGATGAAGAAGAATTAATAAGATTGAGTTTTGATATTTTGATGTGACGAAATTAAATAATAAAACTAAGAATTAATAGGAATTCAAAAACAATAATATTTGGATTTTTGGGAAATTATGAGAAAGAATTGTAGCCAAGACACACACACACACACACCGTTTGATCCCAACTATCTAATTAGATTGATTGCTACATTCAATTATACTAATTATTCAGATAATGATTTTTCCGTTAAACTAGTTAAATCCTAATTCCTTAGTGACTTTAACTCTTTAATCCAATCAAAATCCTAATTCCTTAATGATCTCTCATAAATTAAGCATTAAGAAAATACATATATTCATCTGCAATCATACATCCCTATTCCTAGGTAATGTATCGATTGTTATTCCATCTTTGTGAGAAATTAAAGCCCCAATATTCCTATTGTGAACCCTAACCCTGAGAACTTCATCAAAGTGATCAATTTCAATAAAGATATATTATTCATACAACACAAGGTGAAACAAAACAATTTAGCATAAAAGAATCATAGAATTCAATCAAACATCAAGGTGAAACAAAACAATTTAGCATAAAACAATTTAGCATAAAACCCCTCAATCTTGAATCTCAATCTTCTGGACCTAACTTTAATCCCTCAAGAATGCTTCTCCTTCTTGTTTTGCTCTATGTAAGTCTGTCTCTGTGTTTTTCTTTTGGCCTCCTAAGTCCCTATTTATAATTAGGGTGTGAAAATCTTCTCTTATCTTTTATCTTTGTGAAATCTTTAATTCAAATCTTCTTTATTTTTGTGAAATCTTTAATCCAAATCTTCTCTTATCTTTTATCTTTGTGAAATCTTTAATCAAAATTTGAAATTCAAAGGCTTCTTGATTTTGCTTTCTTTCTTCTTTTCTTGGTTTCCTACTAGGCATGGCAGCGGGACCTGAACCCGTGGATATCCGCCCGAATCCGCCTCGATTTTAATGGGGAAAAACCAAATTTTTTGGGTTCGGATTTTTCCCGGTAGTCAAAAGCGGGGGCGAGGGCGGGTATGAGGTTACTGATACCCGCCCCGCCCCCGCCCCGTAATAAATAATATTAATAAAATAATATATATATATATATATATATATATTATTTTCTAATTTTTTAATTGCATTGATTGATTTCGTTTTATAATTTTAAAATTATGATCCCATATTTTAAATGTGGGTTTGTTATTATTATTTTTTTGTTACGTAATTAACTTTTTTGTCCGATTTTTAATAAAAAAAAGGTTATATTATTTTTTTATTTTTAAAATTTTAATCAAATAGCAGGGACGGGGCGGGGAAAACGCGACCCCCAGCGGGATCGGGGATAGGGATGAGTTTTAAAACCCGACGGAGATCGGAGGCGGGGGCGGAGAGCGGGTTTGGGGGCGGGGGCGAGGACGGGGAATGCAATACTCGCCCCCGCCCCACCCCGTTGTCATGTCTATTTTCTGCTATAAAAATTCAAATAATAAGTGATAAAGATAAAATAATAAAAACTATTACTTATATTAACATTTATTGATAAATTATGATTGATTTCTTGATTCTTTTAATATAAAACTATTATATGCTAGAAGCATATCAATAACATATTTATAAAATTTATCCTTCACTTATTTAGCTTTGTTGTTTCTTCTAATATTTGTTTTTCTTGAATTTTTTTCAAACAAAATACTATACGCTTCTCTTTATTTAGCATTGGACCATTTTCAACAGTTGAAAGAGTTAATTTAATTATATGAAGTGATGGATTGATCTGAAATTACAACACCTAACAAAGTATCGTGAAAACATTAAAAAGGTCGGTTTCTTTATGTAGGCTGGAGCGTGAAATTGTTTTGTGATGGGGTATGTATGAGTGTTCCCATCAGATAGTGGACATTGTCCCTTCTCACTTTCAATTTGGATTTGTCCAGCAAATTTCATTCAACCGTTGGCATGAAAATGTAGAGTGTATGCTTCAAATTTAATACTAATGCCAACATACAGTGTTAAGAAATAGATAAACCACACACGTATAGCGGAGATCGACTTCATATTTAAATATTGGGTCTAGTTCAGTGGGCAAATTGTTATCGTATATTGGCATTATTAATAAAACAGTTGGTAGTTACTTAATTAGTCAAGTGTCATAAAAGAAACTTTTTAGGATATAAACCTGTTCGCCAGATATAGGTGAGCGGTCATTTTGGGCTTTAATTGTGGAAATGAATACCAATATCAACTTTTGCATGACAACACACAAAGCCATATTTTTGTTGATCATCATTAGAACGATATTAATCTAGCATCTATCCTTTAGTTAAATTCATTAATGAGTTTAAATACGTTTGCTTTTGTTTATATATAATATATAAAAATGATTGAAAAATTTAAGCTATGCAAATAATATTTTGGAAGAAATAAATACCTAGATAAGCAGCCAGCAACAATGGTTTACGTGTCGTTTTAGGAATGAAATGTGGTCTATGATCCATGTGCCCTTAAAAGGGGCTAAGTGATAAGAAGGTCATTGAGCAAGCTGGATTTGGAGTTGGGACAATGATAGATGTTTACTCTTGGGTTGTAGCCGGCACATTAATGTTAAAAACTACCTAGTTGCCTATTGTAAAAGGACGTTACTAATCTATATTACAAATTTAATTTAAATGTTATATTTATTAACTATATCAGATGATATATATATATATATATATATATATATATATATATATATATATACACGTTAAATGTGTATGGCTTTTCATGTTAATAAATTTTAGCAGCAAAATCTAAACAAAAATATTGGTTTTTATTATATTTTGAAAAAAAATCATAAAACATGTTTTAAATTAAAAAAAAATATTTAAATCAATACTAATATATTACACATAAATTAGTAAGTATATTTAATAATTGAACTCTTAATTTCTAATTTTAATTGTTATTTTTCATATAAAACATATTTTAAATTAAAGTAAGAAAAATCTTACCTCTTACTCCCTCCCGTTTCAAGTATAAGACAAAAATCATATATTTTAGCTTCAAATATATGTAAATCTCAACTAATTTCATTTTATTTAGTGATACCAATGTCTAAAATACACTTCATTTTATTGGGTTTTTATTTCAATACATGACTCTTTTCATTCTTAATATCATATTCTAATGAAAAATAATTCAGAAAGAATATATTTTTTAATTGAGATTAATGTACAATTAAATGATGTTAACTAGTCTTTTTAGTTAGTCTAAATTAGTTTTTCTTTAGCTTATTTTCGAGATTGGATGAAGTATTTATATTTATTCACAACTATATTTATTAAGCCATTACTATTCTCGGAAGAAAAATAACTTGAGTGACGAACGTACATTTTGGACAAAACCATGCAAGATGTGAGATTTTGTGTTCTGACATATGCTGGACAAGATGAGTTTTAGGTTAAAGATGGTTACACAACCTTTGTTGTCATGTGCAGGTGTAATTATTGGAAGAAAACTGGATTGCCAATTTGCCATGTAATCATGGACGTCCCTGCATAACTGATTAGCATAGAGAATGTGAAGAAATTAATGCTGTCACCATGCCTATTCAAATTCTATGTAAATATTGCTTATGCTAAAATAATTCATCCTACGCCTTATATTGATGTTAACAATAGAGGAAATTATCCTCATATTGCCCCCCTATACTCTGAAGAGGCTTAAGGTAGGAGGAATAAAGGACCATCAAGATCGCAAGAAGTAAAAAGGTCTAATGACATAAAGTGTTCCACTTGTAAACAGATTGATCATAATTATAGAACTTGTCAAAGGGATGGTGTGAGGAAACAAGCTAGGGTAACAAAAATAGGTTTATACAAATATTAACCACTTGCATATATATATATATATATATATATAATATTCTGAATATGTATCTTTAATATATATTTTTTGTTAGAAAAAATGTACCTGTTTCACAATAGTTTGCAATCACCTATCAAGTATACTAAACTTATTATAATCTACTTTTAATCTCTATTTTCTTGGCTCACAAATTGATATCCTCCACCTATGCCTCTTTAAAATAACAGGAAAACAACAGAATTCACAGGTGCCAATTGTATCTTGCAACAAATAAGGGAACATTGGAACTCTGACAATGATGCAGGGGATTAGACTAATAAAAAGACCAAAGGCAAATGAAAAACTATACCTTAGGAACTTTTAGGGAACAATTGATATAGTTTTTTTTTGGAAAACAATTTGGTGACTCTTTTTTGGGTATATAGACAGGTATTTCTAACGCATAGACATTTTTCTAGTATATGCACATCTTATTAAGTATTTGGGTATATGCCTATCATTAGTAAACTTGTGTAGTTGTGTAAGGGCTATTTTGTTTAGAACAAATATGATATTAGAACACTTGTACTTTTTTTAGAACAAGCATGTCATTAGTTCATGATGTACAAGGACTGCTTCTCTTTGGTATACACAAGATGTTATTTTGAATGTATACATAGGATGTTGTTATCTTTATGTATGAACATTGTTATCAACTTGTTATTTTATTGTAATTTGTGGGTTTATTAATTTATTTGATAACTGATTTACATAATTTGTTATAAAAATGACAAGTTCATATGCCAAGAAAAATTTGATACAAGGAGCAATTCATATAACTAATGTTATTTACATATGTGTGATCACTTGAGACAAAAGTGGCAAATCCAAATGCACGAATGCTAGTGATCATCTAAATGAAATTAGTTTACAGAATTATTTGATAAGTGAATTTGAGAACAAATTAAATAGCAACTCAATATGGTAAGAATGGATAGAAGGAGAAGTTGCAATAATTTCAAAAGATATGGATTACTTACAATAATAAGAAATGGTTACACTTAAGAACCAATTACAAAAAACATCTTTTGGGCCACTCAAAGTAATCATAAACTATCAACCTACTAGTGCAAAAGAGGCAATTTGGATTGATTTCCATTCTACTATATTTAATTTTCGCGCGCGGGTCATTCATAATATCTTCTAATGATATCTCACTCTTACTCAACTGCCACTAACCCTAGAAGATGTTATTCTTGATTGTGACATTTCAGCGAACGTCCTACCAACACAATAAGTAACTTAGATTTTTCACACAACTTTGGGGGGACAACCAACAAAATTCATGATAGAAAAAGGAATCCATAGAAAGCACAAAATTGTTATTAAGGAAAGTTTACTTTTATTTTTATTTCCTATTTTTATTTTTTGTTTTATCTTTTAATTAATAAAACTACTAGCTACCTTATTTTTTTAAGTTTTTTTTTATGTTTTCAAAGATTTATACAAAAAATAGAGGGACAAAATTGTTTTCATTATTCCCTGTATAAATATTTGAAACAAAATAATAATTTTGTAAATTAAAAATGAAAACACAAAATAAAAACAAAAGTGAATAGAAATTTCAGAAGGCTATTGGTTTGATTCCTCACCCAAAACCAAATGTTTGAAAACATGGCACAACAGCCCATTATGGGCTATTGAAAGAAATTAGTTTATAGCCATCCCTCTTAATTGTATTATACCCATAAAGCTAAGAATGTTTTGGTCTCATCTCACCATCTGGCCCTAAACCCAAGATAATGGGGAAAGGAAAAAGAGGAAACAAAAAAGAAAGATTGAGTTTCTTTTGATTTGGTTTTCAAATTAGTTTTCGAAAAACAAAATACTAAAATTGTGGAAAGAAAATGTACAAGAATAAAGATATTATCGAGAATGGAGCACGTGAATTAATTAATTGGACACAAATGTTTTAATTTTTTAATATGTGAATTTGAGTTTTAAATGTATAATTATGTTAAATATTTGAAAGGAAAATTTGATTGTGTTTCTAGATTTAAAAAAATATATCAAAAAGTAACTCATTTTTTTAGATGACTTATTCTAATCGCAGTTTCAGAGTAGGTCAACTGAATTTACCATCAGGCTAACACCATTGTAGTATATCCCAGTAACAGGTAAATAAATAGTTAAAAATTTATTCTATGTTAATTTCTTGATTAGTATTTAAATTATATTAAAAACGGCGGTAGGCAGTAAAATGCTTGATGCTGATGGGTACGATCGAGAGTAATGCTATTAAAAATATTGAAGATCAATTTTAACCCTTTAATGGAAGAGTTTGAACATACTAATTAATGTGGCTTGGTCTTCGCATGTACGTGTTAGATTTTTTGCAGGTCAGTATTAATTGAAAATTTTAAGCAAAAGTATATAATATTTGGGAAGAAATAAATGCTTGAAGAAGTAGCTAGCCAGCAAACCCGGTTTATTTGCTATTTCTGAAAAATCTGAGTCTTTGAGTTGAAGTCCGAACCATGTGCCCTTAAGGTTTTGTTTGGGAGTTAGGAGGGGAATGGAAGGAAAGAGATTCAAGGGGAAGAGAGAAAAAGGAAAGGGAGAAAAATGAGGGAAGTTCCTCCCTCCTTATTTGGGAGTTAAAAATATATTAAGAGAGGGAAATTGAGAATTAATAAGATGTTAAATATGAAAATTATATAATTTAAACGTAAAAATATATTAAAAATATATTTTAATATATTTTTGAATTTGTAGATAGGATATAATAGTAATTTTAATTATTTTTTCTTCTAAAAACCTTCAAATTAGGGGAACAACAATTTTTAGACTTTGAAGGATTTCAGAGGAGTTTTAAAAATTCTCAAATCATTTTTTTCAAAAATTAAAACTCCCAAACAAGAAGATGTCACCACCTAAATCTTTCTCTTCCTTCTCTTTCCTTCTAAAATCTCTCTCCCAAACAAAGCCTAAAGGAACAACATGCCATGCATGAGATACGAGGGTCCTTGAGCAAGCTGGATTTCGACAATGATTCGTGACAGCTCTAGGATTGTGGCCAGCACATACATGTTAAATGTCTTGTCTTGTGTTTCATATTGATGCAGACTTTCGATACATGTCATTGGGAAGCAAAAAGTGAAAAAATGGTCAAGAAAGGTGTATATATAGGATTTAAAAGTTGATAAGCAAAAAATGAAAAAAAAGAAGCAGGACCACAACAACTAGCAGGTGTACCCCTTGACCAGTTTCTTTCTCTTGAGCATTGATAACTTTCATTACAGAAGGATGATTTGTACCTCAGTTTATGACAAAGTCTTAGTCAGTTCCTTGTTATTCATCTTTGGCTACGATATAGTTTGAGAACAAAAGCAAAATTTGTGTGGAGTTTCAAGAACTGGAGAATTGACTTTTGAAGATGATACATTTCGAAGAGTTTTAGTAAAACTTGGAACTTATCAAAAAGACTAATGAGTCGTAATTTTTGTAAGTTTTTTTTTTTCTTATTTTATTTCACTAAGTTTGGTGAAATTAATTATTTTTAACTAAGTCAGTCTAACATTTAGTTTAAAGTAGACTTTAAGATTATTCTTATTTACCAATGAAAACATTTTATTATAATTTTTACAATTTTATTTGAAATTTGTTCTAAACTTTTATAATAACAAATAGCTTATTAAAGTATAATAAATTTTATTTAATATTTATTTTTCAGCCGATTAATTTTTTTGAGACATTATTCTGTTGAAGAGAGTGAAGGATATGTGGAGATGAGGTACGTCGTTTTATGAAGAAGGAAAAAAGAAAAAGAAAGTCTGAATAAGATGAGAGACTTTTGTTTAGAAAGGAAGATATTTAGTTATTCCAAATAAATTGAGGGTTTAATTTATTGTTATAGTAAAAAAAGTATAGTGTTAATTAAATAGAATTATATTATTATAATCTTTAAAGTAATTATTACGAAAGGTGAACAATTTAGATAAAAGGCTTACCTAGACAATTCAAGGCTTATATGCATTGACCCAAGTCCACAAAATAAATGAATTATGCAGACTAAAGATGAAAAAATAGTTTTAAAAATATAAAATTAAATATTAAAAAAACTAAATTGTGATCATTTTATTCGCTACTTGTTAATAATTAATCAAATATAATAATATGGTAAATATATTAATAAAATTTAAACCAAAAAATTAAAAAAACATCCAAATAATTAAATGAGACAATAAAAGAGGAAAAAAATGACATTATCATTTACCAATAAGTAACATTACCAAATATCTCCAACACGTCAACTAAATATTAAAAGTTTACTAAAATAAACTAATCATTAAAATTAATTTCTATTTTTGTAAGAAATATAATGGTTTCTAGATTGACCCATTAAACTTTAACCCAAACCCACTAAATACACGGGTTATGCAGGCTGACCTAAAAAACTTGTGTTATAATTGCCTCAATTCAATTCAAGAAAATGCTTCGGGTTGTAAGTTTCGTTTTGGAACTTCTATAACGGTTCAAAAAAGACTGTTGCTTACATTCCAGATTGGACGACTCTTGCTTACATTCCATATTCTGTTAGGATCTAATTATAAGGTATGGGATTTGGAGTCCCATATTAAAGGTATGAGATTTTAATGTGGGATTTGTAAGACGTTGGGTTCTCTAACTACAATAACTAATTTTTAAAGTGTGGTTCTCTTAAGATTCTTATCAATTGGTATCAGGGTCTTACACTATGACTCTTAGTTGCAAATGAGCGGCGCATGTGGTGACGCTGACATTGCTGTGTTCGCTCCGGACTAGTCAAAGGATTAGTGCCTAGCCAGCCCGCGTGGGAACTGGAGTTGCGGAGCAGGATGAAATGTTAGAATTCAATTGCAAAGTATGGGACTTGGAGTCTCACATTGGAAGTATGAGATTCTAGTGCAGGATTTATAAGGCCTTGGACTCTCCAACTATAATAGCTAGGGAATTTCTTCATACACCCAACAAATATCCCATACAGCAACAGTGAAATACCGATATTACCTTTATTAAAAGCTTAAGTTTGGTATAGACCATTCGCCTTCTTTAAAAATCTTACAAATTCGCAAATTCGTATGAACTTACAGATTGACCAATTTGTAAGTTAAAATATATTTTACGAAATAATTTAAAATAATAGCGCATGCCGATCTCAAACTACAACCTTCGCGTTATTAACGCCACTCCAACCAACTGGAGCTAATAGGTCAATTATGTTAAAAAATAGTTAATCTTGTTATATATAACACTAAAAATTTTAATGTATATTTAATATAATATAAGTTTACATAATAAACTTATATGTGTATTAAATATATATTAAAAATTTAGTGTTATATATAGTGACATTAATTATTTTTTAACATAATTGACCTATTAACTCAGTTAGTTGAAATTTGTAGATTCGAGACCTACATGTGTTATTATTTTAAATTATTTCATAAAATACATTTTAACTTATAGATTAGGCAATCCATAAGGTTCTTACGAATTTGCGAATCCGTAAGATTCTTACGGTTTGACAAATCGATAAGGTTCTTACGGATTGACAAATCCATAAACGAATCCATAAGATTTTTAAAGAAGGTGAATGGTCCATACCAAACTTAAGCTTTTAATAAAGAACAATATCGATATTACACTGTTATTACTAGGTGTATGGGATATTTACTAGATGTAGAAAGAAATTCCCGAATAGTTAATTTTTGTGGTGTGATTCTCTCAAGCTTCTTATCACATTCCAAAGTGGACTTTCCGGAATGTGCTGGTAGCAATTCATAAAGGTGCATGAATTTTTAACCATAAAAAAGACTCAACTAACACACCAAGAAGAAAGAAACTTTAATTTCCTTTACTTGACATTTTACAAAAAGCAAGCTCCAAGTTGATGGGAGAAGCTACAAATGTAACATACAACTTGTGATACCTTTGAAGAAGTGTGTGTTAGTGAGATCAACTTTCAAGGAGAGCTATCAGCATTGTTTCCTATGGGGGTACAAACATCACAAAAGAAAAACGTGAAATTGGATTCATCCATGTCACTTGAACATCCTTTGTTGATACACTTCTACCCTTAATACTGCGTCCTACAGTAAGATGCACAAGTTAGGCACTTTCCTTAACTTGTGCATCCTGGTTAGCTTGATCTGTCATAGGGGTATCTGCACTAGCTTCATTTCTGAGTGCTGGAGGGAAATTTATTTGCTCTTTTTCCAGAGGAGTATTGTGTTCCAATTTTGGTAGAGCAGTGTGCTCCCGATCTTTTGCTAGTGAACTGCTCTCAATTGGATTGGTTTCTGGTAAGGATGAATTTAGTACTGTGGGGTTTGTTTGCTCTTGATTAGCATCAATGATCTCATATTCGGATAAAAGATCCATGAATTCATTAAGCAATCTCTGGACTTTTCTGTTTGATGCCATGGATGGAAGAATGTCTTCCCTAAGGAGCTTGTGTTTCCTCATTCCCTGTAAAGATTCAGTTGGAACATTTGAGAAACAGAGAAGATAAAGTGATCATTTGATTTGACAATCATATAAGCTGTGTTGGTCAATAAAAGTTCCAGCATCTTCTTGTTAGGGTTTGTCATTTTTTTAAAATAAATAAATCAGTGTAATCAGCCAATAAATCTCTTTCATGCCCTTTTCCTCTATCTAGCTTTCCAATTATAATAAGAGCTCTTCTTTTCCCCCGGTTTTTGTAATAAAAATCACTTTTATTTTGAAAAATAAAATCAAAATCTAAAATAATTCATTTTCTACACAACCTTAAAAAAAACAGCCCCTAAATTTCAGTAATCGTCTATTTCTGTACAGAAAAATTTAAGCGTGCTTCTGTACTATTTTACCATTCCTAGCTTGACTCACTCTTAATAAATGGTAATAACAACCGGGTAAGCAAAACATGAATTTATTAGATATGTATATAGAGAAAAGCTTACAAGCACAAAAGGATCCCATGCTAAGTTCTTTGAATCTGAAGATGTTTCCTCAACCATCCCTGTTGGAGGTCCAAGGAAACTCTCGCACACTTCACGTAAACGAGATTCATCTGCTTCTCTGCAATAATTTTATAATACTTTAGTCTGCAATTGTCCAAAATCACGAAGACAACAGAATACGCATATATAATCACATAGCATCTTCCTAATAAAATAAATTTCTTGAAGACAGTTTAAAGAAGTTACATTCCATTCATCTTAAGAATAGTTATCATGCAAATTAAATAGTTTAGTATGAGCATCATCAAAAGATTTGTAGCAGAAAAATTGAGGTTTAAGTGTAAACAGCTGGGAGACAGGCAGCAAGTGAGTAAGAGGGTTAGTAGCTGGGGGTAGTGACTAGTGAGAAACAATATGTAACTTACACTTTTATAGAAAACGAAATATGTATACAAGCACACATGTTTTATGCAAGGTGAACAAAGTGCTAAAGTTGTATTTGAAGAATATCTCAAAGAAAAAGAGAACAGAATAGCACCTTGCAAGAAAGCGTACATATGACAATAGGCATTGGCGATATTCATTAGGGGATCCCAAAGCCAAGGAAGAAGCCAATTGTGTTTCCAAATGAGCACGTGTCTGTACTCCATCATCAGTAACTCTGCATTAAGGTAAGGTTAGAAAGTGTTCTTCTAAAACATCAGAATTCTAACAAAAAGGGGGAGGGGGAAAATTATGAAACACGAGATCAGGGGGGCCTACGTAACAAGCACACTCCATCCTTCTAGGCAAGAGTATAAGTATACAGGAAATAATTGTAGATTGTTCGATTTCATATTCATATTGTATCCAACAACATTTCAAATCGAGGACCAAGATCAACTACAACCTATGTAAAAAATAGATTAATCAATACACACCTAGCCCAACCTGGCTTCCGAGCCAAATATTTTCTAAGATCAACCTGCAATGCTGCCAGCTCACCGCTTTGAATCGAACCCAAACTCCATGAACTGGAAAAATTTGATGCAGGAAAGCAATCATCTGCAACCCTCAGCCAACACTTGACATTCATGTCAAATAAGAAAGCATGGCGAGTAGCCAACACAACAAGAGGGGAGCCCGATTTTGATAGTTTCACAGATATAACTTTAATAGTTCCTGAAAAGAAACAGTAAATTTTAAGATATCGTAGAGCCACTGAAAAAAGACAAATTGATGAAAAACCAGGACAAGTTGTCTAAATATTGTCTAAATACAAAGCAAAAATGATAAACTATGAGGCAGAGGCCATAGTTAAAGACCAAGCATCTCCCATATCAAACAAATGTAGATAATATATATGGTACCTGCATCTTTACCATATGAGTTAGGACTTGAAGCAACTAGAGAAGTCAACGAATCTTGAAGAAGACAATTTCGGTTGAATAAATCCCACAAGTACAGGGATCCTTTTCTTGTCACCAGCAGTAATGTCCAGCATTCATCACAGTCTACAAATGTTGCTGCAGAACCCATCATCATGGTAGGCATTGCTCGTCTCCCACACTTTGTGTAAATCTTCTTGGAAGCAAGCAAAAGTCAAAAAACAGAGATTTCAAAAGCATAAGACCTACATCTTGCCCAATGGCCATATGTTGAACTAGTTTATGCCCATAGTTTTACAAGCTTAAAAAAAGTTTGAACCATGTATCTCACACTACATACAAATTAGTCATTTGTCACATAGTACTTAAGCACTTATCCTAATTAAAACTTAACAATATTTTTTCTGAAATTTGAATACCAAAAGATTATTAGCTAAATTTGATATTGGAGTAAAGTAGTAACATAGATAGTATAGCTTTCTTCAATCAATTAGTTTACATGGTCAATTATTATGTGACAAATGTCAAGTAGTAAAGTATTAACATAGATAGCTTTCTTCATTCAATTAGTTTACAGTTACAAACAATGTGTTGTATTTGTGGGATATTTAAAGTGTAAGACTGTAAGCAACTTTTCTTATCAATTATTAGTTATACAACTACAATGTTTAAGTTTATGCCAGTGGTATGTATGCAAAGAATGTGCACATTAACAACTTGAATGGACTTGATTGATGCACAGGAGATGCTACCAAGATACCAAAAGGTAGAAAACATGTGATGAAAGGCGTAGAAGAAATAAATTTTAATAACATTAAAACATGAGGATAAAAGTCTTAAGGAAAACACAACGAAGCTCAATAATACCAAGAAAAAAAATATTATAAAGGATGTTGGGTACAACTACAGCTCAACATACAATCATAACCCATGTCCCACAATATATCAGAAATCTTAACAAAAAATGAGTACTGAAAGAAAACAATGCATATACATGTAGAACAGCAATTTACCTGCAGACATCCATCTTCACATCCAACTGCCCAAAAATTTCCATTACCAGCTAAAACAGTGACTTTTCCTGATATCCTATCAGACCAAAGTGTCTGAGGGCCCTTAGAGCACACAATTTCTGTTTCTTTCATTATGGATGTATTTCCCAGCCCTACAATGTCATTTACAGCATGTTCTCTTGGGCATGCTTCCAAATGAATAGGAGAAGAATCTTCTCCACTTTTCTTGTCAAATACTCTAATGGAAAGTGTACCACTACAAGCAGCTAAAGAACTGGAAGACATCAAATTGCCTGACTGCTCAACATTGATGCTTCCATCACCAGCAGAAGCTGGAATCTTCTCAATCATCAGGCTCTCTGAAATTGTGGCCCTAGCAGTAACCCCAGAACGCTCTTTTAAATCAGTATTTCTGCCATGTGCTCCTCCCAAGGTGCTTACTCTTACACCATCATCACTGGATACAGCTCGTTCAGTATCCTTTCTGTGATCAGAAGAAACTATAGGAAAATCGAGTGCTTGCTGAACTGCACCAGAAATGTTTTCCTGCTGAACAGGCACTCCTACTGCTTCTGGAATAATTCTTTTACGCCCATCAGGTCGTCTATATTCTCTTTGCTTAACAGGACTAGAAATCCGGCCAGAGGTTGCAGCTTTGTTTGACGCATCACCTACTGGACCTCCACTTTTCTTGCCATCATCATTTTGAGGCTCAGCATTCTTTGCATTAACCACCGCATCAACATAAGCTGCCTTAGTTTGGTTTTGTTGAACATCAGAAACCACTTTTTTGCTAGGTGTTTGCTTGGCAGAAGCAGCTTCTAGCAGTAACTGTGCTGGACTTTCAGCTAAGTTTGCTTTACGACCTCTCACATCACCATAACGACTTCTCTTCAACTCATCTAGCTCAGCATCGCCTAATCTCTGACCAAGTTCTTTTACCTCAAAATGAAATGTAGCCACGGATCCATCCAAGGAACATGCAAAAAGTGAATATCCGTCAGGGCTCCTATTTGAAAAGGCAAAAGAAAGAATAATAAGGAGGGGTCGCTCACAGAAATAATAAAGTCAAAATATTAATTAAAAATATAACATTCACAAAATAAATCAACCATGGCTAGAGATGAAGAGAAATACCAGGACAAATCCACAACACTTTGAGTAAAAAAATGCTTGGCCACAAATAGAGGACGAGGACTTGCAGTAGTCCAAACTGTTATAGTTCGATCCTGACTTCCAATGGCAATAACATTATAAGGCTGTGGTTCTTTACTTCCAGTCTTGGAAGCACCATTAGTCCACCCAACAGGTACAGACTTCACTTCCTGAGCATTAGTCAAATTTCTTCTGAACATAGAATGGTTGAACTTCACCACAATAATTGGAGCATTGTGTCCTAGAAAATCAAATGTTGCAGACCATTCCCCTCTCTCTAGCACAGGGGCAGAATGCCTTGGCTTCTGGAAACCATGAGTAGTGGTGATAAAATGACCAC
>PYAF01005132.1:356919-369845 GCA_007407185.1 Glycine tomentella | reverse complement strand
AAATTTCTTCTGAACATAGAATGGTTGAACTTCACCACAATAATTGGAGCATTGTGTCCTAGAAAATCAAATGTTGCAGACCATTCCCCTCTCTCTAGCACAGGGGCAGAATGCCTTGGCTTCTGGAAACCATGAGTAGTGGTGATAAAATGACCACAAGGAGACCAACCAAGACGCCTGAAAAAGGTTGATCCAAGCTGAAAGGAAGACAGGTTAATTAGGAAATAGAGTTTGTTATTCAATCAGAAAAATTTCCAAAATAAGAAACTTACTGATTTTGCCCAGTGACCATCTGTCCTATGAGCAAGACTCCAATCACTAGTTCGCCAAATAATTACTGTTTTATCATCAGATTGACTTGCTATAAAGGAGCCAATAGGATCCCAAGCAACTCCCTTAACCAAGCTAGAGTGGCCCCTTAGAACAGCAGTGCAAATGCCATTGCTCATATTCCATACATGGATAGTGTTGTCCAAACTCCCACTAGCTAACGCAGAATCATCAGGAGACCAATTAAGATCCACCTACTTTAAGCACGGAGAAATAGATCCCTAGTTAATGATGATCATGGAAAATGTAAAAGCATTTGGATAAGCAGCAAGAGATCCATTTAGATGACAAGTTGGTTCATTCAATTCTGAGAGCAAATGTCAACATGGAATTAAATGGTTGAAACTAGAAAATATTTTTGAAAAAGACGAGATTGAAAAATAAAAGCAATAGCATTACCACATCTGCAGTGTGCCCTCTCAAAGTCATTGCAACTTTCCAGTTTTCAATATCTGGTGGCTCTCCACTGCCAAATTCAGTGGTTCCTGAACCAGGCTTTCTCTCATGAATTAATATCACCTGATCATCAGAGCCTGATGCAACATACCTTCCATGCTTAGCCCACCTAACACAGTTGACAGACCCAAAGTGATCCCGTAGAGTTGCAAGAAGCCTTTGAGAAGAGGCATCATTTTCTATGTCAGTACTAACAGACTTCATATTCCATATGCGAACCTGCATAGTACATAGTTGAGAATGTGAATGTTTGAAAATTAATTCAAGAAACTAAAGTTGAAAATAACGACCCACTCTAATCCTACCCTGAAGGCCAGGAGTCGTATACAGCTAGATTTCTCAGACACGGGGACAGGAAAGTTATGAAAACAAAATAAGTGAAGAGAAACAAGAATTTCAGCACAACTTATATTTCTTAGATGTTTAGCTGAACCTGACACTTGGTAACATATTAACGTCAGATCTTTACTACTTCTTACTTTTAAGTATCAAAAGTAATTCACCAGAAGGCACCAAGGAAATTTGGTTTCCTGAGCTAAGTTGTGTCTCTAGAAAATACAATTGACAAGCTCACTAGGAAGCTATTCTTATAAATATGAAACACATAAAGATGCTCTCTGTCCTGGCAAACCAATGTTTAACCAGAAAGTCAACATGAAGTGCAGTCTACATTGAATCAAGAAAAATGGTAACAATTTCTACTCTTCATAAGAAACTGAGAAAATTTCAATTAATTGAAAATATATAGAAAGCAATATTCCTCTGATAGAAAAAAGGAGGAGGTGGGAAGACAATTAAATCCCATATTCAAGAATTACAGGACTTAAAATCTTAAATCAAAGTGGGGTGCTACTTCCTGAATACCATATAACTGAACACCCAAAATTCAAAATTATCCACGAATTTGAGCCTCAAAGACAGAAAAAAATTCCATACCTTGTGGTCACCACCACCAGTAGCGAACCTAAGCCCTCCGGGCTGAACATCAATGGAGAAAATTTGCATGCCCTCATGCCTAACCCAACTAGGTTTCTCGGCTATCATCTTCCCCAAAAAATAGAATCTCTTCTTTCACACCAAAAATCAATCTTTCTTCCACACTGCTTGCTGCAAATTCATAAAAAAAAGGTTTGAATTTGGGGAAGTGGAAGGAGCTGAAAACTTCACCCACTATGCTCAAAACCTACGCAAATTGCTTGTTCTGAATCCCCCAAAGCACTGTGAAACCGAATCAGTAAAAAAAAAAAACAATGAAATTTAACATGTACCTTTAAGGGTTTAGCAATTTTTCATGAAAGGGGGAAACACCTAAATTGATGAACAACAATGAAAAAAAAGGAATAATCTTTTTTTATTTTATTTTTTAAAAAAAAGGTTAAAAGGAGAACAACAAGGGCCTAAGCTTTGGCAGGTAAATAAGCAAAAACCCTAAAAAGTGATGCTGTTGTTGGTGAAGAAGATCGAGGGGTTAACTTCCTCGTTAACGGTCAAATCTAGCTAAAATACCAATGAATAGAAAATAAATACTAATATTTTAAGGGTATTAATAATAAAAAGAAGAAGCAATAATATAACAGAGATTGAAAAAAGAAAACTTACTTTATGTTTATGAGTGTGGCTTCTGCAATATGCAGATACTAACTAGTAACTGGTAACTGGTGAGTGGTAAGTAGCAAGAGAGTATACAAGAATTGTTTCAGCGGAAACAAATACACAGATTTCTTCGTCGTTTTTCCAAAATATGTGTGTGATGTGATGCTGTTGTTCATACTGTTTCTGGTTTTAGTTTAATCCTTACTTGTATATGAATTTAACCTAATTAAAATTTGATAATACATGACATAAGATTAAATTAAACTAATTTATGAATATTATTATATAAATGTTAACAACATATATATAATTAAAAGAATATACACTTAAATTAATATTAATATAAATATATTTTTATGATCATTGTATCAATATAAATATATCATGTAAAATATTATTGCTTAAACTTTTTTTAAAAATATTATTATTTATTATTTATTAAAAATATGTTATAATAAAATGTCAACATTATTAGGTCAAATTAGAATGAACCAAAATCAACTCAAAATATAATTTAAATTCATTTTCAAAACACTTTAAGCTTAACATTTTTTAATTTGTCAAAATTTATTTCAAACTAAATTAATGGGATAAGATTAAAACATATACTGATTCACTGAACACCTCCAATATTGTATAGTACTCAAAACAAAGAGAAAATAGAAAGCATTTTATTTAATATATAAGGCTAATATATGCAGGTTAGGCTTTATATAACTGCAGCAGCACAACTTCGATAAGGCCAAAAAAATCAAATGAATCTTAATCAGGTTGTTAATATATTGACACTGCCACTAAAAAACCAAAATCTGCCGTGATATATCTTCGTCAAAAGCATTTTTAAAAAAGAAAATGTTTTTTATTACAACCAAGTTGGGAATAAAATAAAGAAAAAAAGGGACCACTTCAGTTTGGTATGAAAGTTGAGACAAAACAAGCAGTGATAACTAATCAGCGGCGAATTTTATTTTGCAATATAAAATGATGTGTTGTTTTATTAGAAAATAATCGAAAAAATTATTAAAAATAAAATAACTTAAATGATATATTATTTACTAATGCTTTTTTATCATTTTTTTATAAAAAATAAATTAGGACCAAACATGTAATAATTTATTTGATATTTGATATAATAATACAAGTTGCCCAGTAGTGACCCAATTTTTAGACTGGTGCCATTTTTTAAAAATTTTATTTGGTCCAATTGAAAACAATATAAATGGACCAAATAAGATAGAAAGAAATACTCCCTAACTTTTACTCTTTATTCGCATCTTATCCTTTTCAATATACAAATTAAAACAATTATCAATATTTTTAGTGATCATTCTTTACAAGAAATTGGGACTGAACAAAGAACAAATTCATTTACTTCGGACCAAGAAGAGATTAAAAAATCACAACTTCACAAGGATTTTTTTTAATAAAAAAATCTTTTTAGCTCATTAAAAGTAATATATAAAATTCAGTTAAATATATTTTTTTCTCAAAAAATATATCTTTAGTCATTTTCTGAACTCTGTTAAGAGGTAGAAAGACACTGCGTTAAGCGGATTCATTAGGAATTATAGTTGAATCAGATACATTTTATTTTTATTTTTTTTATTTTTTTTATTATGATATTGATATGAAATAATTTTTTTCAAAAGTTATTAATTAAGACCAAAATTAAAAATTTTAATCATTTAATTAAAAAATATAAACATTAAAATTTATGTCAATCATTATTGGTAATTAATTTTAAAAAATTATTAGTTAATTTAATTTTTTAATTATTCATATGGCATGTTAATCCTTACTCGAATGACCATGTGATCATATTTAATTGTAGTAGCAAACACAGTTAATAAAAGTAAATGTGATATTTCAAAAAAACTGTAGATCAAATGCATAATTTTTTTTCCAAATTAAATTCAAATGCGATGTATTTTTGAAATACTAAAAATATATTTAACCCTGTAAAATTTAAGAAATGAACTAATTTTTTTAATCATTAAAGATGAAGTAATTTGGGACAACATTTTCTATTTTTATTATTAATTTTGCAAACATTTTTTTTTTCATCTTTTAACCTCAAAAATTACTATAAAAACAGAAAGAAAAGAAAAAACACAGTTTAACTTTTCCTTTTCAAAAATTTTTATACAAGCTAAAATAAAATAAAAGATAATAATTTTATTCTGAAACAAAAACTAGCTCTGAATAGGGGTGTTTACATATATGGGTTATTTGCGAATCTGAATTAATCCAAACTGATCCAAATAGTTTGGATTGGATCATTTATGTATTTGGATCAAAACTGAACCGAACCAATCAAAACCATTAATGTAGAAGTTGGGTCACAGATTTAGATCTATAGATCCGATCAAAATCGAATTGAATTGATCAAAATCGATCAAAAATTTTAGAGTTATTTGGTTTGATTTTAAATACTGTTAATATTGGACTTCAAGTGTTGGAATTGCAAATGTTTATAATATTAACGGATTATATTTTGTTCATTGATTTCAACAAATTTGATTGTAAAAAATCTTGTTGCACCAAAGTTTATTACAAGAAATTAGTTTGTAGGAAATAGTTGTGATTAATACTATTAAAATAAATCTCGTTAAAGAATATTTTGTTTTAATTTGTATTAGTCTATTTTAGAATATTATGTTAATGATATTAAATGAATCAATTTTACTATTTTCAGACATTTGATAATATTGTGTTAGTGTAAATAGTCATTTTCATTTCCGAATGTGTAGAGCACTGACAAATTCGTCTTCGAAAGATGGAAATTCAAATTTTAATCCCCAAAAGTGAAAAAATGCAACAAATGCATTCATATGTTACCGTTAATGAAAGAATGCATGTGGCACACAGAGACGAAAGTGTCACAAAAATGATTTCCAACATGACTGCTAATTAGATTAGACCAAAATGTCAGTAAGTTTTCATTGGACAAAAATTATTATTATGTTTCAACAATGTGTCAATGATATGAGAAGACAAACAAATAGTTGTAGCATATTTGCAATGCATGTAAATGGATATACTAAAATTTGAATTTTCATCTCTAAGAACGAATTTGTAAGCGCTCTACACATTTAGCGACGAAAATGACTATTTACCCTAAATTGCATTTTACCCTTAAATGAAATGAAATATAGGATCCCAATGAAAACTCAGTGACGTTTTGATCAAATAAAAATTTATTGACATTTTGATCCAATCTATTCTGCAGTTATGTTGCCAATCAATTTTATGGCATTTTGGTTCATCTATGTCATGTAGGCTCTTTCATTAACGGTAACAAACGAAAGTTAATATATGAATAGATTTGTCGCACTTTTTTCACTTTCAATGACTAAAATTTGAATTTTCATCTTTCGATGACGAATTTGTCAAGTCTCTACACATTAAGGGACGAAAATGACTATTTATCCTATTGTGTTCATTATATTGGATATTTGGATGAATCATGATATAAAATAGTAATTCTAAAAAAAATGATCAAATTTAAATGGGTAACTCGTTGGTCCGAATCGAACCAAATCGTTTATAAATGTGTTGAGTTTCAAAAAAATATTCTAAAAACTAAATCAAATTGAATCGATCAAATTTAATTAAATTGAATGATAAATTTGATCAAAATTAATTTGAATTGACCCACGAATACCCTGCTCTTTCGAACATAAAAATATCCTGCTTGCTTGGGAGTCACAGAATTTAAACTCATGAACACGACACGTCGCACGTGCCATTCATCTTATCCCTTCACATGTCACTGTCTCCTTACTAGAGAACCCAACAGCAGAAAACAAAACATCGTACCTTATTTGAAACGAACACCGCCCTTTTAAAAAAGCCACGCTCTTTAGAGTACTAAATTTTCAACAGAGCATGACTCTGAATACGACTTTAAGGGCACTCACCAACACTTCAACCAACCCAATTCTCAGAATTAGACGTTACCAACTTCACTGCCACGCTAACCCTCTTCTGCAATCCCATGTTGTTGCCTTCAATGCAAGGACCCTTTTACGCGACAGTGATCCTCGCTTTGCACAACAGCTGTTCGACCAAACTCCCCTTAGAGACCTCAAACAGCATAATCAATTGTTTTTCCGTTACTCTCGCTGTGACCAAACCCAAGAAGCCCTCCACCTCTTTGTCTCACTTTATCGTTCTGGTTTATCCCCTGATAGCTATACCGTGTCTTGTGTTTTGAATGTTTGTGCTGGTTTCTTTGATGGGACGGTGGGTGAACAAGTGCATTGTCAGTGTGTCAAGTGTGGACTTGTGCACCATCTTAGCGTAGGAAACTCTCTTGTCGATATGTACATGAAAACTGGGAATGTTAGAGATGGGAGGAGAGTTTTTGATGAAATGGGTGACAGAGATGTGTTGTCTTGGAATTCCTTGCTCACGGGTTATTCATGGAATGGGTTTAATGATCAGGTGTGGGAATTGTTCTGTCTGATGCAAGTTGAGGGATACAGGCCTGACTATTATACTGTTTCTACTGTAATTGCAGCTTTGGCCCATCAGGGTGCGGTTGCTATAGGAACGCAAATCCATGCCTTGGTTGTAAAGCTCGGTTTTGAGACAGAAAGACTTGTGTGCAACTGTCTAATTAGTATGCTTTCAAAGTCAGGGATGTTAAGAGATGCTAGAGCTATTTTTGATAACATGGAGAACAAGGATTCAGTTTCTTGGAATAGTATGATTGCTGGACATGTGATAAATGGACAAGATTTGGAAGCTTTTGAAACGTTTAACAGCATGCAACTTGCAGGGGCTAAGCCCACGCATGCGACATTTGCATCTGTTATCAAGTCATGTGCCAGCCTTAAAGAGTTGGGGTTGGTAAGAGTGCTGCACTGTAAGACTCTGAAGAGTGGGCTTTCCACTAACCAAAACGTCCTAACTGCACTCATGGTAGCATTGACTAAGTGCAAGGAAATAGACGATGCCTTTAGTTTATTCTCCTTGATGCACGGGGGTCAAAGTGTGGTTTCTTGGACTGCTATGATCAGTGGGTACTTGCAGAATGGTGACACTGATCAGGCTGTGAATTTGTTTTCCCAAATGAGAAGGGAAGGTGTCAAACCAAATCATTTCACTTATTCTACTATCCTGACTGTGCAACATGCTGTTTTCATTTCTGAAATACATGCAGAAGTTATCAAAACTAATTATGAGAAGTCATCTTCGGTGGGAACTGCACTTTTAGATGCCTTTGTTAAGATAGGAAATATTAGTGATGCTGTTAAAGTTTTTGAGCTAATTGAAACCAAGGACGTAATAGCCTGGTCTGCAATGCTAGCGGGATATGCCCAAGCAGGAGAAACTGAAGAAGCTGCTAAAATCTTCCACAAATTAACAAGGGAAGGTATTAAACCAAATGAATTTACCTTTTGCAGCATCATTAATGCCTGTACTGCTCCTACAGCATCAGTAGAGCAGGGAAAACAATTCCATGCCTATGCAATTAAACTGAGATTGAATAATGCTCTGTGTGTAAGCAGTTCTCTTGTTACCTTGTATGCAAAGAGAGGCAATATTGAAAGTGCACATGAAATTTTCAAACGGCAGAAGGAGAGGGACTTGGTTTCTTGGAACTCAATGATCTCTGGATATGCACAGCACGGCCAGGCGAAGAAAGCATTACAGGTATTTGAGGAAATGCAGAAACGAAACTTAGAAGTGGATGCTATAACATTCATTGGTGTCATTTCTGCTTGCGCTCATGCTGGCTTAGTGGAAAAAGGTCAAAACTACTTCAATATAATGATCAATGATCATCACATTAATCCAACAATGGAGCACTACTCCTGCATGATTGATCTATATAGCCGTGCAGGGATGCTGGGAAAAGCTATGGATATCATAAATGGGATGCCATTTCCCCCGGCTGCAACTGTGTGGCGCATTGTCTTGGCAGCTTCTCGAGTACACCGCAATATAGAGCTTGGGAAACTTGCAGCTGAAAAAATTATTTCACTTGAGCCACAACACTCAGCCGCATATGTCTTATTATCCAATATATATGCTGCAGCAGGAAATTGGCATGAGAAAGTCAATGTGAGAAAACTTATGGATAAGAGAAGAGTGAAAAAGGAACCTGGGTACAGTTGGATTGAGGTGAAAAACAAGACGTACTCATTCCTGGCTGGTGATTTGTCACATCCTTTGTCAGACCATATTTACTCAAAACTTTCAGAGTTAAATATCCGGTTGAGGGATGTTGGTTATCAGCCTGATACAAATTATGTGTTTCATGATATTGAAGATGAACAAAAAGAAACTATTCTTTCTCATCATAGTGAAAGGCTTGCCATTGCCTTTGGCTTAATAGCTACACTTCCTGAAATTCCCCTTCAGATTGTGAAGAATCTCAGAGTCTGTGGAGATTGCCACAGCTTTATTAAGTTAGTATCACTCGTTGAAAAGAGATACATTGTTGTTAGAGATTCAAACCGATTTCACCACTTTAAAGGTGGTTTGTGTTCATGTGGGGACTACTGGTGATGCTTGGGCTAATATGCTCTTTTTTTGTTTTGAAGATTCTTTAGTGGATCAGACCTTTGTTTTCCAAAGAATCCATCAACTCTCTCCAAGGCATAAATTCTCATGGAAACTTTAAGGAAAGAATGTCATAGGAATTGAAAGCCTAAATACATCATAACATTAGGCTACTTATGGATACTTTTTTAAGTTTTAACGCTGATTATGGCAGTGACCAGTGAGTATGATGTTGGCTCTCCACTCTTGGATAGACCATTGTAGATATCATTCAACTCAGAAAGGATGGTCCATCAACACTCAACAGAAAGTTCAGGAAATATACATTTAACATTGCTATGGCAAATTGTTGATAGGATTGCTGAAATTTGCTGGCTGATTCCAGGAATCCTGAAAGTCTTTTAGGAGCCAAGATCAGAATGGGCAATAAAAGAGATTTTATTGAATAGTAAGAAAAGAACAAAACATAGGAGAGAAAAACTCTCTTCCAAGGGTTTCCTTTTCACAAAGAGCTAATGCTCAATTTACAATGACAACAAATCTCCCTGTCTCCTATCCTTCCCCTGTTTATATCTAATAAACCCCTCTAACTAACTAACTCATTAATAGTCTATCTATCTTAACTAACTCCCCCTTCTCCTTATAACCTAACAAAGTCCCTGTCAATTTGCTGTTGGACTGATTCCAGGTTATGATTAGTTTTGGCATTTGCTGAAATGGCTCAGGAAACCGAAAATGCTTCTTGCCAATAACTCCTCTAACCCTTAATCAGCTGTTACTTATTAAAGTAACAAATTTTGTAATATTGAAGCTATCTATTTTAGTTATTAGCCGAATAAATAACTTAATTAGAAGCACTGTTGAGATTGATGTATTTAATTATGGAGAAACTCTTTAGTCCATGACTTGGAAATTGGAATATACATTGAGAACACATAATTTTATCCAAGGTAAATATAATTGAAGAACTGAATTTGCTTACTCACTGCCGAATTGGATTTTGAATCCTTTGCATTGCTTATCACGATCAATGAAAGATTAGTTGCTGACTAAAAATATAATGCTTATGGCTACAAGATCTGATGAGGGTGTAGTATATGGTGCGAAATGGTATCTTGAAGGAGATAGTTATTACTCCTTTTGGTTTATCTGAGGTGCTGGTGTTGGGCTGTGCTGCTGTAGTTTTAGAACGGTGACTATCTGGTTGTGGCAATTGATTCATGATGCAGATTTTTATGTTCTTTTTGTTTACAGAATGTACTTTTGATTGGACCCATACTGGTACAACTTGTACCTTAGTATGGGCTTTTGAATAAAATCTATTTTACTTTGTTCAAAAAAATTCAAAAAGGGTAATTTATTTATGTTTTTGTAGCTATTTCTACAAAGTGCTAAAAATAAAATTTAAAAATTAATAATCAAAAGTATTAGCACAGGTGGTTAACTAGATCAGGGTTACGACTAGTTTGGTATTTGCTTAAGTTGCTCAGAAAACAGAAAAAGGTTCTTGCCAATAAACTCCTTTTCCTCTTAAGTCAGCTGTTACTTATTCATTAACTTACATTTTTGAATTGTAAAATATTAACTTTTGTAACATTGGAGCTCTCAATTTTAGTTGTTAGATGAGTATATAACTTAATGAGAACTACTATTGACATCAATGCATTTATCTATGGAGAAAATCTCTACTCCGTCAGTAGGAATATGTTCAGCACAAAATGTGATGAGTTATGCTTTCTACACCATCAATTATTCTAATACATCCAGTAAGGAATAGTAGAATTTTCAAAATAATCCTTTAAAAAATCGTATAAAACAAGCTATTAAATTTTTCCAATACACCATTCATTTCTCATTTCACGCGCCTCTTCGTTTGCCTCTGTCAGATTCTCCTTGGCGTCATCGGGCACGGTCGTTTTGTCAGTTGGTGATCTTCCGCAGCCATCACCGGTTTTGCCGTCATCAGTCGTTCCGCGGTAATGGTAAGTCGCTTCATCTTCTTCGTTTGAAATTGCCTTGGCCTGTACAAATTGCAAATCCGTAAGAAGGAATTGGAATTCAGATCGGCCATATGGATTCACAATTCCTTCTTACGGATTGGCAATCCGTATGGACCTTATAGATTGTCAATCCGTAAGGTCCATATGGATTGTCAATCCGTATGTGTATTTTGAGGTTTTTTTTAAAAATGAAAATTAATTTTTAGGATAGTAGGATTATGAAAAGTGTCCTCTATTTTAATCTTTTAATTATCATATTTTCTTTATGTATTCTCTTGATATTGCGTACTTATGTACTATGATTGTCCACCACTTACCTATTATCTCTTTCATTATATATTACTCATTGAAATGACATGTATCACTTGATTAGGAGATTGCTTATTGTTCATCGAAATAACATACAACGTCTACCTAAGAGATTATTTTATTACTTAGTGAATTGATATGCACCGCTTGATTAGGAGGTTGTTTACTATTTCACCAAAATGACGTGCATCACTTGTCTAGGACATTGTTTTAATATTCAATATGGTGTGCACTACTTGACTAGGAAGTTGCTTTATTTCTCAACCAAATGACTTGCATCACTTGTTTGGGAGCTTGTTTTATTATTGACCAAAACGGTATGTATCGCTTGACTAGCAAGTTACTTAATTACAAATTAAAACAACATGCACTACTTGCTTAGGAGGTTGCTTTTATCTCAACAAAATGACATGCACCCCTTGCTTAAGAGATTTTTTTGTTACTCAATGACATCACAAGCATCACTTAACTAGGGGTTCACTATGTTACTCACTGAAATGTCATATACATATATATATATATACATACACACACATACCCCTTAATTATTAACAATGACGAAGCTTAATTTATCATGAGGTGGGCCCTCCCTGCCCAAATTATTTTTCAAATTTTATATATTTATATAAATTATTGTTGATTTGTGAAGATAAAAAATTATATGTATTGACTGGTTCATTTTGTAGATAAAAAGTAGCATTTTTGCCATGGTGTCCATGAATAAGAATTGGAAGTTTATGTGCTTTGTGCAAGTCATGAGCAGCTAAAGGCATGAATGATGATATCTTATAATGTTTTGAAACACTAATGCTTAGTGATCAAGACCTACATAAGCTTAATTTGACTATAAAATCAATGTGAAATGAGATGAAATGTCTCCTGCCAAGGCAATTCTAAATACTGTTTGTGCTAACAATTGTATATTGAATTAAAATGTTTGTTGCCAAGGCAATTGCTACCATTGTTTATGTTGATTGACTTGCATGAAAAAGTTGCCCTGTGAGACTTGAAATATGTTGATTTTGAAGCAATTGTAGTTTGAAATCACTTTAGGATAGTAGGATCAAATGAGGTAAGATGTTGGATTTGTTTATTTTGACATAGGCTTGTGTACAAGGAAATAAACAAGTGAAGTATTTGAACTTTGAATTTTGACTATAAAATCACTGGTTAAATATGTAAACTTGTCGAGATGGTGATGCATGTTGTGTAATTTGAAAGCACAGTATGATATGTTATGGTACCAAGATGGGTATGCTTTGTAGTTGATATCTAACATTTTCTCAAAATGTCAGGTTATGGCTAGAACGTTAGGATTATGTCGGGCTTTGGCCAGAGAGGCAAGTGGTAACATTGATGAACCCCCTGCACGTCGTAGGCCGACAGCATCGGCACGAAGAAAACGTGCAGGGACTAATGTATATGATGATGTGCATATGCCTGCTAACCAAGATGTAGGCGTTGGTGATACGGTTGCACCTGATGAGGGAAGCGTTGATGATGAAGCTGAGGCTGAGGGATTTTCGCCGGGGGGGCGGGGGGGGGGGCTCGTGACACTTCTGTGTTGTCACTTTATGCTGATCATGTAGCGGCGAAAGTTTGGATAGGAGAGGTACCATACCATTATATTTAAATTTAATTCAGTTTGACAATTATGTAGATATGTAACTAACAAATATTACAGGAACGCCCTGAGTTGAAGTTGGCATCTCATGGGAGAAAGGT
>PYAF01005132.1:345133-356819 GCA_007407185.1 Glycine tomentella | reverse complement strand
GGGGGGGCGGGGGGGGGGGGGGGGGGGGGGGGGGGGGGGGGGGGGGGGGGGGGGGGGGGGGGGGGGGGCTCGTGACACTTCTGTGTTGTCACTTTATGCTGATCATGTAGCGGCGAAAGTTTGGATAGGAGAGGTACCATACCATTATATTTAAATTTAATTCAGTTTGACAATTATGTAGATATGTAACTAACAAATATTACAGGAACGCCCTGAGTTGAAGTTGGCATCTCATGGGAGAAAGGTGCACAAATTTGGCAGGCCTGCACCTGAGATTGAAGGTTTGGTCGTCGGTACAGGGTTAAGCCCACTTATCACCTGTTCTCTGGAGACAGGTGACCGGGGTTTAATCTCAGCCTTTGTGGAGAGATAGTATAAGGAGACCAGTAGTTTTCATTTGCCGATGGGAGAGATAACGATCACGCTGGACGACGTCGCATCGTTGTTGCATCTACCTGTTATAGGCGCCTTCCAGACCTAAGATGTATTGGATGTAGAGGAGGTTGTTGAATTAGTAGTGGAGTTGCTTGAGGTGACCCCCGAAGAGGCTAAAGCTGAGACGAAACAATGCCATGGAGGATATGTTTGTCTGTCATGGTTGTGGGAGTTGTATGCTGTGAAGTGTCAGCAGATGGAGTGGACAGTGGCAGCCAGAGCATATTTGCTCCATTTGGTTGGTTGCACGATTTTCGCTAACAAGATTGCCACACATATCAGTGTGTTATTCTTGGAGGCATTTCGTGATCTCCATCAGGCAGGTGGCTTCAGTTGGGGAGCGGCTGCGCTCCAACACATGTATGATAACTTGAACTACACGTGTCAGCACCACGGAAAACATGTTGCTGTGTATATTAGTCTGCTGCAGGTACTTTTTGGCAATTGAAGTGACTTTTATTTTATGTTTAATGTTTCGTTTGTAATTTAATTGTTTATGTGTGTTCAATTTTTTTGTGACTGCAGTGTTGGGTATACGAGCATTTTCCTATTGTTGCCAACATGATTGCAGATGAGGACTATTGGAGAGCCAACCACGGGCATGCCACTGGAAGCCAGGGAAAGCATTACCTGTCACAACCTATCAAAAGCGACTAGATAGGTTGACGATTGACGGTGTTTGTTGGACACCATTCAATGGTCACCGTGCGGTCTGTGAGTTTGAAGTCATTTGTCTCCTCTCAGGTCATATCCGCTGGGACCCATACATTGTTAGATACCAATCAGAACGGGTACTCCGACAGTTTGGGTTCATTCAAAGTATTTCATGTCTTCAGAGCTTGCCTTCCCCATCCACTGAATAGGTCAACGACAGATGGCTTCACTTTTCTCAGTATCTTGCAGTCACGGGAGACATTGTCAGTTTCCCTGATCAGTGTGATGCGGATTATTTGGGTTGGTTCTACCAAATATCCCACCCTTTCATGATCTTGCCACAGACTGGAAAGGCCATAAGACGTCCTCCTGTTGTGCCACATACCGTACGAGATCCACCACCTCGTGTGCCAGATCTACCACATGTTGTACAGGCAGATGTAGTTGAAGCTGATCAGCTTAACATTTCTCAACTTGCATTAGTAAGTGTGATTGAAACTTGGGTTTAATTTGATTGTCATTTTCAATATTTTATGGCCTTGTTGTCTAATCCGTTTTTTGCATACTCTACTAAGGGCACGTTCCAGACCATTGCGGGAAGGTTGCAATGCATGATAGATCTTCGGATGGTTACCAATGACACTGATGCATACGAGATAGTTGAGCAATGTATCACAATAGCACGCAGTGTATGTGAGGATAGGATAGTGTATGTGCGGTCTAGACGTCCCAGGATTGGACGGGCAACATCACTGTCAGAATTGACAATACTATGCAGTCTATCGATAACAACACTATGCAGAACGCATGCCTGCTACACCATGTCGAAAGGCAACATCACAATCAAAATTGACAACACTCTGGTTGACATGTCTCAATCAACATTGGATTTCTAACAATCCTCTATTAGAAAGACAATTACACAACTATAAATAACACAAGGCACCGTTCACACAACCACACACTCCCACACAACACACCTTCGCAAACGAAATTTATTCTCAATACTATGACATTCTTAGGAGAAACAAGCACTCAGGCCATTGCTAACTCCAAATTAGCATTCATTTTTCCAAATGGATCGATCAAACACAACCAAACTAGTATTTCTTTTGAATGTCCTACTTCAATACCAATGTGGGTTCCTAATGAGTGTTCTTTTCAGTAACTCAAGAGTAGAATGCACAACACTCTTCTGCTAAGCAATAACCAATTTGTGGATAAATCTACTACCGACAGTCATTCCTAGATGTAGGTCAACAATATTTTTTTCTTTCTCTGCAACTCACAAATAATGATGATGTTTGTACAATGTTAATGTGCAATGAGCAATACCCGTGTGTTGGCCCTTGTTATACCCTAATTCTGTCCGGGTACAATAAAAAATAACAAATAAAAAAATATATATACCAGTAAAAAATAATAATAAATAATAATAATAAAGAGAAAAAAAAGAGAAGAAGATTACAAAACGGAAAAAAAAGGCAGCAAAGAGCACAAATGAAAAAGAAAACAAGAGGCCCATTAGGTCAAGGAAAAGCCACAAAAAAAAGAAAACTACAACCTAAAAAGGGGAAGGAGGAAGCATTAATTACGGAGAGATAAGGTGCAGATCCCGGAGAAGGAAAACAGACCAATCAGAGAGCCCCATTTAGCCAGGGAGACAGAGGAAGAAGAGGGGGTCTCAGGTAACCTCCATTCTCCTCATTTTCTCTCTTCCCTCCTCTCCCTTCTCTCTTCTCTTTCCCTTTCTTTTCCTTTTTTTTTGTTCGTTTTTAGCCACCACCACCACGTAACTCTAGCTCCGGCCACCACCGCGGCCACCACCAACACACCACACACGCACCACCATTACCATCGTGCTTGTAATTGTTTCTTTTTTCTTTTCTTTTCTTTTCCTTTTGCCTTTAGTTTTGGAGTTGTTTCTGACAACCACTGCGGCCACCACCACGTCGTAGTGCCACTATCATCTCAGGCCACCCTTGCGTCGTCGGACCTTGTGTTTGGTGGTGTCAAAGGGGACTTGCCACCCTTTGTGGTGGCTTTCCCACCATTTTCGCGCAGCTTTGCTATAGCTGCTCTCCCCATCACTGAAAATACGGGTTGGGCGGGGTTCCCCTGACCCGGTTCCAATCCTAAAAAAATATTTTTTGCACCTATATTTTAATAAATACACCCCATAAACTAATTAAATAATGCTTTCTACACCCCCATATTTTCATACATACACCTTTTAAACCAAAAATATTATTGTATGACCCCCTTTTTCATAACTATACCCCCATGAATTGTTGGGCCAAACCCATTCTGAAAGACATATGTTACTGTTTGTACCCCGTATTCTATATTTGCACACCCTCTTATTATTGGGCCTGATCCACTTTTAAATAAAACATGACATGCTATTTATACCTACTTTTTCAAAACTGCACTCCCTTAGATGTTGGACCTGGCCCACTTGGAAATATCACATGTAATGCTATTCACACTCCCATATTCATAAATGCACCCCTAATCGGTTGGACCTGACTCATTTTGTAATTAAATAATTTTTACTGATTGCACCCCTGTCCTTACTTATGCATCCTTAATTACTTAGTGTACTCCCCACTTCTGTTCTATCCCTTTCTATTTCCATTTTGATTTATTTAATTACGTAATGTTATGTCAATTATTTCTTAGCATCTTTAGTACGCGCTTATGTTTCGTGCACTCCATGCTGGGTCTCCGACTCGCTTGGTAGTGTTTCAATAACACGTGGATAGATTTTGTGAATATCATGTTGGGTCTTCGACTTGCTTGATTTCGTAGGGTTTACCACAAATTCAAAATATTTTCTAAAAAAGGCTAAAAATACTCAAATGAAGGATCACTCAATTCTCCTTTTTCTCCAAATTACATATTACTCGAGATCGCTTCAAGGTCCAATGCCGTAAGCGATTCTCCCCGCTTTTTCTTCAAATTCAACGTCGTTTCAAGGTCCAACGCCTTAACGACTTTTTGTCCATGCAATTGAAACAAATCATTCAAAAAAGATAAAGTTAATCCAATGCAAGCTCTTTTTAAAAAAAACTACGTAAAAAAAAATATAAAATCTTATCTTTTCTAAAAAATAAAAATTTGATTTCTTTTTCTGAGTAAACAAAAATAAAACAAACATAAGTCATGTTCTTAAGAAAAAACAAATAATTAAAAGTCACTTTATTTTTAGCACACTCGATTAAAGGTTGTCGTCTTCATGACGGATGCGTGGGGTGCTAACACCTTCCCCGTGCGTAAATGACTCCCGAACTCTTTTTCTCTAAAATCATAGACCATGCCTTATCTTTTGATTTTTCCGATGTTTTCCTTAAATAAACGTAGGTGGCGACTCCCCTCAAGTTTTCCCTTTTTTTTGGGAAGCTTATTTTTCTTTTTTTCATCGTCGTCCCGTCGTGGTCGAATAGGTTGCGACAGCCATATAGAATTATTATGTACCATCAACAGAACACCCGATGGTATACTCAACCTACTTCGATCCACCATCGTCTCTACACATGATGTAATTCTATATTACAACGGCAAGTGGAACATACCAAGACAAGGGGATTTTGTCGGTTACTCATTCACTGAAACAAATCCAATAACATTTCAAATTCCTTTTGGATGCAACATTGAAAAACTCAAGGATATCATCAAGCAAGTTGCGCCTGTAGGGGTTCCCCCTTATGGAATTCACAACTTACAGGTGGTTAGAAAATTGTTTTTCCAACAACCAGTCTATGCAAAATATTCAGAAAAATGTATCGAGTATCACATAATAGACTTGATAACCGATGAAGACGTCTTAAAGGTCTTACCAGAATCCAACTACTGGAAACGTTTTTGTCCAATAGAAATTTTAACTATTTTTAACAAACCAGTTACCCAACAAGCCCCAATAACCGATCAACATGTTGCAATAATTGATGCAGATGTTGGGCATAGTGCTCACTAGAATGATTCAAATGGAAGAGGACATCTTCCCTGTACAACATCTTTCGCACTATGATTAGTTTGGTTATTTTCGTATTTCAATTGTTATTGTTAGAATGTTTTGTTATTTTCATTTTATTAAGTGGTGTTTACTGTTCTTGTCTCTCTATCTCTCATCTCAATAACCGTTATTCACGGTTACTTTGTAATTATTTTTATATGCAAGTACATGTATTTAAATACTACTTAGAATTAATTTTTCCTTATTTATATTCTTAACTGGGCTTTCAATTTTAAAAAAAATCACAGTGTAAATGTAAACATGTAAGTTTTGATAAAAACAAAAAAAAAAGTTTTATAAATGTTTGGGTAAAAAATTATAAAAATTATAAAAAATTATAAAAAATAAATAAAACTCATACGGATTGCCAATCCGTAAAGGCCATAGGATTGTCAATCCGTATCAATCATACGGATGATACCAGACTGGTTTCAGGAAGTACCTCTGATGGATGTCTGACGAGCCAAAACCAAGCAACCACCGCGACTCATGACCACGTCCGCCACCACAAAAGCAACACCACCAACCGGAGACCAAAAAATGAAGCAAAAAAGCACAAAAGCTTAGAGGCTTAGTGTATCAGATTTAACCAAAAACGAAGAAGAGCATTCTTGGAATAATTTTTTTTTGCTGTGTATAAGAAAAATGAATGGTGTAGGAAGTTAAACTCAAATATGATAGTAATTGTTTGATATTTTTTGTCTAGGGTGTAAGCAAGTTAACTTGAACCTGATATTTAAAGTTTAAATTTGGCTTGTGAATCCTGAAAAAAAAATTGGCTTGTGAAAAAAAAAAATTGGACTCATCACTCATGTATTTAATCAAATTACATAAAAGCTTGATGTTGACTTGCTAAATAAAATAAAAATTCTTAGCGTACTTTACTCGCTTATATTTGAAATGTGGTAAACAATATCATGGTATGTTAAATTCAAAATTTCTAGGCTATTACATTTTCATAATACAATAAATAAAAACAAATTATTTTTATTACTACAAAAAAAATAAACTAATATAATGTTATCAACAAAGTTTTACATGAGTAAATAACATAGACTAGTCAAATTCTCATCAATTTAAATAAAAAAAAAATTATGAGTTGTTAATCTTGAACTTGTAAAATTTTGGCAAAACTTAAATCTCAAGATTAATTTATTTATTTAGTTCAAATAACTCAGGAATAGCTTAAGTTCATTTGCACTCTTATTTCTGCCGCTGAATTATATAATTACAGTGAACATGACAATATATAAATTGACACTAGTTTGAGAATGTTATACAGAAATTCTGATAACGACCCAGTGAAAAAATATAAAACTAATTGTGCTTAAAATGTAATCGCAATCATATAGAGACAATTAATGAAGAATCTGGAGTAACTTAGCAGTGGAATAAAAAACCATTCTATCATCACTTAGTAAACACTTTAAGTCGAATACCCTAATCTACGAGGCATATTTTATGATGAGTCTCGTATGTCCCATCCGTAGTAGCTTGGTGCAACACATTTGCTGAGTAACTGATCCATCTCGAAACTAAAAAGCACCCAAATCTATGGCTATCCTAAATCCAAAGCAGACAAAAATAAGAACCCAGCATCAAACAAGTTATTTTTTCAAATCATTTCAGATTCTGTTATACACAATTTAGAAGAAGAAAAATGAGTATCGACCTTTATAAATCCACCTCGATACAAAAGGGGCCTTTACATTCCCAAAACAAAATGAAAAATTTCATTTGATCCAACAGCTAAATAAATTACAAATTATAACAATATATTTGAAACCAGTGTGGACCTTCAAAGTGAAAATCCCATCAGTATTTAACCTTCCTCTCCAAATTCCTTTGTGAATCTCTCGTGAACATCTAGGTCGGCTTTGCTTACTGTAGGCCTTTGTCTAGCGAGTACCTTCTCAAAATCTGTCCTCGTAATAGGGGGCGGAAGGATCTGCAATAAGTTTTATAGTAAGCATTCCCCAGTTTCAGTTAGAGATGTAACAACCTAGTCCAAAGAAATCACAACACTACTTCTCCAATTATCATTATTAAAAAATAGAGACACTCGGTGCAGTCCTATTACCATCAAAAACTACACATTAAATACCTTAGAAGCAAGTCCTTTTGCAGCAAGCTCTTGCATTGAGGTTTGTACTGCACCCTGTTGCTTTGGTCCACACGGGATCCACATACCCTCAGGATTTTTTAAGAAGAACATTGCATCTTGGGTTTTGCGAACAGGTTCAAATAACACATCCTTTACCTGAAGAGAAGGTCCAAAGAAAATTTACTTAAGATTCATTAAGTATAAGATTATGAAACCAGTCATTCCATATAGAAGTAAAACTTACACAGACAGATATGTCTGAACCAGAAAACCCCCCTGTCCTGCTAGCCAAGTATTCAAAATCGCTTTCAGTCAAGTTATGGGGAGTATCTCCTAGATGCACCTGCTCAATTTATTAAGCCAGAAAATAGCATGGTAAAACCATTCGCTAGGTGTATATAGCACAACAAAATCCACCATTCAACAATCAAGTATATTGTCCTTGCCTTGAACATGTGTTGGCGAGCCTTCAAATCTGGTAGTGGAATATATATGCGCTTATCAAAACGACGCCTTATTGCCTGCAATTACAAATTGATTAGTGAAAAACAACATAGTATTGATTCCATATGGGATCATATAAACAAAATCATTTCTGTCCGACCTGGTCTAAAGCATAGGGCGTATTTGTTGCTGCAAGAACAAGAACTTTCTGATCATTGTGTCCAACACCCTACAAAGTAAGTGGCTAAACTACATTAAATAAAGAGAATTAAAAAAGAGAGAACATATACCAAAAATGTTGGAAACTGCCCTCATGTTAATAGCAAAAAAGTGAATCAAAATGAGAGAATAAAACATAGATGAGCAAGCCATATTCTGACAATATTATATAAACAAGTAACTGCTGGGTTCAGTTTAAAATAAAGCAGCAAAACAGAAAACGGGATTATTTATGAGGGAGAAATATTTTGATATACAACTCAAATATCAAATACCACATGCAACTTTATGAGGGACAAAAACCATTAACCAAGTTACTTAACAAATTTTACAGGTCAAGGACAGACAATAACACTTAAGTGCTTCCGGGAGTTTGGCTACCAGTAAAAAACATGCTTCAGTAGTTTTGTTACATAATAACAAATAAATATCCTGTTGAAATAGATATTAAAAAAGTCAAATATGATGACTTAATCAAATAACAATTCACATACAAACATGAAAAACTGCAGGACCACTGCATATCTGTGATTGCCACAGACCTAGCATTCCTTTTCTGAGACATAGATATTGGGTGAGTTTGTTTAAACTTGAAAAAAGTAACTTTAAAATAAGCGCTTTTTATATAAACACTTTTTAAATAAGCAGATAAGACTTGCTTCTTAAAAAAAGCAGAAAACTGCTTATTTTAAGTAAAAGCAGTTTAGACAATCACATCAGAAAACCATAAAAGTGCTTATTTATTTTAAAAAGCACTTATTTTAAAAAATAAGCTTAAACAAACTAGCCCATTAGATACAGAACAATTGAAAGGATTTTGGCTCTTCTAAAGTGAGGGAAATGCACCTTAGAGGATAAAGTGAAATAATGACCATCAATTAGAAAATTAATGAATGAGATTATAATAAATTTTAGATTTTGTTAAACAGGGATTTTATTTTATCACAACTTTCAACCATTGATTTTCTAATCACCAATTGTAAGTGTACTTTATCCTCTAAAGTGCACTCCCTCACTTTAGAGGAGACAAATCCCAATTGAAAATATTCAACTTTGTTTGTGATGTATGAACATCTCAACAAACAAGCACAGGACAGGACAGGACAGGACATGCTGAGTACACTGAAATAGGGACTTTAAATCTAAGGTGAATGTAATTATTAGCAATCATGACTCGGAACTGTTTTGAAGAAGAAAAACAACAGAGACAAATGCTGATTAGAGGTTTAAAAAAAGCATTGAACTAATCTAGTTCCAAGTGTTGCCATTATTGTACACTCAAACATGACTTGAAGACCCAAAAAACCAATAAGAAGGGCCAGTATGAATTAGCTCAATCTTGATCTGCTATTCAACCACCATAGCCTCCTCACATGCTGAAACAAGAAAAATTTAGCTGAATTGTTGTAAATGCAGGTTTACTGGTTTAGCTTCTCTTATTTCCAACCATAGAAAATGAAGTATGAAAGATGGGTTAATAAGCACCCAACCACTGAGGAGATAGCCCTAGGAAGGAAACCTTCTTTTGAAAATGAATCATACATTCTTAAGCCTAAATGGGTTTATATCAAAGAATTTAAGAAATTATTTACGTCTTTTCTTCATGATTTGAAACTAAATTAATAACAGATCCACATTCATATATGGCTATAGAACTGGGACTAAGGCTTCTTGACAACTTGATGTGCATATGCTATATATTGCAATTCAAATGTAAACTAACAAACTATTAAAACTATTACCTGCATCTGCACCAGAAGCTCTGTTTTAATCCGTCTTGAAGCTTCACTCTCATTGCCTTCTCCACGCTGACCACACAGGGAATCAATTTCGTCAATAAATATGATAGAAGGGGCACTTTCTCGAGCCATTTCGAAAAGGTTTGAAACCAGCTTTTCACTTTCACCCATCCACTTTGAAACAAGGTCTGATGAAGAAACACTGATGAAGAATTCAAAAGTTAAAAATGCTTGCAAGAACATGTCCACTTATGGACCTACATTCATAAGAATATAAAAACCTTTTTTAATAGATACCAAGCATATCTCAAATTCTGAATAGAAACATAATTATTGTCAAGAAAAGGCAGAGAAAATTGGATGAAGTAGAAGAAAATTATAATCATGCACATATCATCTTCAAAAGGTATTGCGCCATATATCATAATTCTAGAAATTTAACTGTTATGTTTTAAATCAAGTCAAACCAAACGTGGAACTACTTTCATTTTACTTCCTTTAATTATCTTGTGCAAACATAAGATTCAAAAAATGAAAGAGGACAAGAAAGATAGCTATAAATGTTGCAGTTTTTAATGATTTTACACTTATTCTCCTTTGAATTATTATTGATGCAATTGCCATTATGGTAGAACCAGAATCCTATTGAGATACTAAATGGATGCAGAATGTCTTAAAAGATTGCTTACCAGGAATTCAAGCATTGTAATTAAAATTAAAATCAGGGTTCAAAATGTAAAATGGAGATATTGGAGGTTGTGGGCTTGTGGCTGATTTTAAAAAAATGATGAAAAAACCAGGGATGACAAAGGAGTGTATAGGAGCTGAAAAGAGAAAAGGCAATGAAGTGGATGACATTGATAATGTTGGAATTGGAAACATTGTCAATAGAAGGGCACTTAGCTCCCAAGACACAAACAACCCCATGTTTAAGAAGGGTATAGGAGAAGATGCATGTCAAGCAATTGCAAGGTTTTTCTACGATAATGTCATATCATTCGGTGTGGCAAGTGAAGAATTCTATATTAAGAATGACTTAATTGTGCAACAATGCAAGGGATTTAAGCCACCATCCGTCCTATCATGACATTAGAGTGACATATTTGAAACAAATGAAATTAACAATAGAGGCTATTGAAGAACATAAAGTTGTTTGGAAGTAAGTCTTTGCACAATAATGACTAATTGATGGACTCACAAGATGACGAGGACAATTTGTAATTTCTTGGTTAACAGACCCAAAGGAACGGTCTTTTTGAAGTACATTGATGCATCCCACATATCCAAAACAGTAGACAAAATCTTTAAGATGCTTGATGAACATCCAGAAATCAAAAGATTTGCCATTCGCATATTAAGCCTGACATGCAGTTCTTCTAGGTGTAAACAACTAGAGTGCCTTCGAGATGGTAATATTTCTAAAATGAGGAATATGAATTGTAATGTACCTTTTAAACTTACCTACTAGCCTATCTTGATTATATTTGCATGCATTCATGTCCTCACCAAGAGAAGAAACTGCTTAAAGCAAAAGACATCGGATGATGGTTTTGTCATGACTAATTCAAAATTGGGCAAAAGGAAGCAAGCAGAGCTCCTAAGCTAGATCTTCATGATGTTTTCTCTGATGATGAGTGGACATTGGTAAATAATGATGGAATTGAAGGTTTGGATGTGGCCAACTTGGATTTGGATGCTCCAATTCAAGATGAGAACTTGGTTGAAGACCAAGAGATAGAGGATAGAGATGAAGACTTAGTTCAAGACCAAGTTGGAGAGGAAACAGTTGGTGATCATGATATGATTGAAGATAAGGATCGAATAGTAGATCCTTATGATTATAATACGGCACATTTGTTAGACTAGACATCTAAATTCTAGCATTAGAATATTACTATTTGCTTTTGGTGTTTAAGTTGTATGCCTTCATGTGTTGTGTACTTGTGTTTTGAAATTGTTACGTGTTTTGACTACTTTATGGGTTATGACATCTGAATATGATGTACATTTTTGGAGATTTTGAATTCCCTACTACCCCCCCCCCCCCCCCCCCCCCCCCCCCCCCCCCCCCCCCCC